>CAJFCO010018153.1:89998-145284 GCA_904066015.1 Synergus gifuensis
TATATATATATACACACACTATATTACTGTATATACTTATATGTATATAGGGACCGCTCTTTGATTATCCGTTGGTTCGTATAATAACAAGTTCATAAAGATGTTGATGCGCATGCGTGATTGTGCCTCTTGGCAGGCGAAAACCTCATACCATGCACTCGCACACATTTGAATAATATTCACATTTACATACTTATGGGCCCACACAGCCGCCGATCGAAGAGATCTCTCCTCCTATCGACCCTTCTTCATTTTCCCCCCTTCCTATTTGTTAACTATACATTCCTATTTTTCACTTTCTCATATTTCTCCATTTTTATATCTTCCTTCTCTCTTTTAAACTTTTATTTCTTTCTCTTCCTCACACATTTTATCTTCTTTTCTTTTTCCTCGATTATATTTCTACGAGTAGAAAAGGTTCTAAAGGTTACAGACCGAAGACGTCTTGTTTGAAACAATGTTTCTTCTGCCTCTTCTTCGCTTCGCAAACCGCCCATAAATCCTCATTTCGAATCCCAAGACTTATATAAAATTCCCCTGTGCCAACTTCTTATACCCTTTCTTCGAAACGTCTCACCCCTCACCCTCATGCCATCTATTTTTCCCTCCCCCACCCCAACACCATCTCCTTTTCCGAGTCTCGCGTCGCTGCCTCCGCAGTCTTCGCCTCCATCGTCATCTAACCTATTCCCCTTTGATATATCACCTTCACCCTCAACCCTCTTTCTTATACTCTCCGCTTCACCGAGAAATGTATCCGCCGGAAAAGAATCGTCGACAAAATTCAGCCAGAGAGATATGAGTTAGGATCCTGAGAGATGGTGCTGACTAAGGAAGATGGAAGTTTGGGAAATTTCAGTAAATATCGAGAAGATAATTAAGTTTGAGACAATTAATGATGTAGATTATTGATCAAGATGATTATTGATTATTGATCTACTTTCTAGAACTGCGAATATTTCAAATTGTATAATATAAATGAAATAATAAGCGGAGGTTGATTATGTAACTTTCTCTTTTCTTTTTCACTGAATTCTTTTTTCTGAATTCATGCAAAACGCCAGCAAAGTGTTAGCAAAATTGAAATAAAGCTCCTACAAAGGGCCATCAATACTTCAACAAAAAATGCATACAAAGAACCGGCAAGGAAATAACAAAAGCGTCGAATAACCGGAACAGAACTATCAAGATGCAATCAAAGAACCAATAAAATTCAAGCAATGAACCAGCAAAATGCGCCAACAAATAATTATAAAAATGCAAGAAAAGTAAACTTTGTTTGCATTTGCTGTTATACTCTCTAAATCTGAATTAGTAAAAAACTACTAATTGGTAGTAGTTTTCTACTAATTCAAATAGCGCCGAATCGTTTACTGCTAATTAGTAAGAATCTACTAATTCAATATGTAGGAATAACCTACTAAATGAATTAGTAACTATATCTACTAAAGGAATTAGTAATGCTACTACTAAATGAATTAGTAAATGTATTCCTGGTTACTATTTTAAAAGGTAATTTGAAATGAATTTAAAAACACATTATACAATGAATAGAATTTTATTTAAATCAAACATTAAATTATTAAATAAATGGATTAGATCCAACTAAATAAAAGGTTGTTCATTTCGATCTGAAAACTTGATATGAAAACTAGAATATTAAGAATCTTTTAAAAGGTTTTAAGAGACAAAAACACCAAATATTAACTGTTTTTCTTTCCCCCACATAAAACTATTAAAATACCACGCAATGAACAGTTACGCATGTGAAAACATAATTTAAATATTATTTTAACATTAAACTAAAGTCACATCTACACAAAAGTCACATCTACTTGTTATTTTTCACTTATTCACATCAATTTCACAATAAGCTTTACCGACGAAAAATCGCGAAAGGAGAGTCAAGACGCCATATGACAGCAGCAGCGCGCATACGCCTGCGCAGCTGCGCTATACGAGAGACGCCATTTACTTTTAGCGGTGTATTCAAAACAAATTTGAACTTATACTATAGTATTTTAAGTAAAAGAATAATTTAAACTTTAATTAGTAAATAAAATTAGTATTATTTCATTATTATTGCATTATTAAGAACTTGGATTTGCTTCAATTTCAAAAACTATAAGGATTAAATCTATCTGAAAATCCTGCATTTTAAATTGATATACTTATCTTATACTCCTTAAAGTTGCCGTGAGTGAACGGGACACTGAATTATATTTCAAAAAGCACTGCTGTGTTTTGTATATTAAAAATATATATAGAAAATGTCTATATTTTACCATTTGAATTCTGAATATTGCATATTGTTCATATTCTATTATTATTAATATAACAATATAAATTCAGAATATAAATTGAGAAAACGTTAAACTTTTAAAATTCAAAATCCACCAGAAAGTCTTTAAAGAATTAATAATTTATGTTTTCTTAGCAATTGAATGCTACTCATTGAATTAGTAAGTTGGTACTACTAAGCGCATTAGTAGAAACCCCTTACTAATTCATTTAGTAACATAATTCTTACCATTTCATTTAGTAGAATGTCACAGAATTACTAATTTAACAGTCAAAACTGTCGCTACTAATTAAATTAGTAAAATTTCTACTAATTCAGATTTAGAGAGTATGGATTGGAATAAGACTTTCAGGACAATTTTCACATTAATTAGCAACAAAATTTCCAGCAAACATGTCTGCAATAAAATCAACTTGAAGTCCTTGGATTTAAAATTAAAGCGAAACCTCTGAGCAATTGAAATTGAGCCGTGTTTGCCGTCGGAATCCGATCGGTTGGAGGTTCCCGGCTCGTGAGTTTCGAATGTCAAGAGGCTGGCCGTTATTTACGCCCGCACAAAGATCTTCGTTTTATAAGGCGATAAACACGAGACTATGAGGGAAAGAGGAAGGGGTTAACCCTGCTAAAAGTGGGTTCGGAACATGTAACGCACGACGAACGTATATCCGCACGTGCAAGAATACCAGGGTGCTTAAAGTGTATTCATTGAGTGGGTAAAGGCTGGCAAGTGCGGCAGTCGCTCTTTACCTCCTTGTCCCTCAAATGGCTATCATAAAGCCATTAACTTTATTATACTGAGCTATTAACTTAAATATTACGACTCGCGTGTCGCGGGGCCTTGGCTCTCTGATTTATTGCCTCGCGAGATCGTGACATAAGCCAAGTCGTGTTTTTGTCTCGTTCCCTATATACAGCTCCTACCTGCACAGATTTTCTAATGTGATCGCTCATCCTTTGGAAATTTAGAACTTTAAAACTTCCGGAACATTGCTTGATTATAGTAATTTTCAGCTCCGAGGCTGCCGCATCTGATTCTTTTTTATCTACCGCAATTTGCAAATTGTCATACTTTGAATAGCGCTTTATGGGAAGATTCGAGGAAAGATAATGACGGATATAAAGGAAGCTCCTTAAAAATTCCGTATAAAAGTAAGCAGACTGAAATTTTGTCAATTCTTATGTTTAATTCATATACCCTTTTATTAAAATTCATTATTTACTCTTTTTCCAATCTATTCGTCACGTTTTGAATCAAAGACATTTTCCCGCCTCTCAATTGCGAAGAGAGCCACTGTAGACGACTTTAATATCGGTTGCGAGCAGTATTTTCTACTAATTTTAGCGCCCTGTTACTACTGGAAAATCACAAAATTTATTAGCTCGAGATCAGTGTAAATTTGATGAAAGTAGGTGTTGCTTTTGAGTGCAGAACTTCTAAATATATTTCCCAAGATTTTTAAAAATCAGCATCTGTAAAGATGTTAGGAAGACCATTTCCAATTTCTAATTTTAATTATAACGCAACATTTTATATGACTACGAGCCTGAAACGCATATTCATCCGGCGGCGAACATCGCCTGATTCTGCTTCTTGCTTGTGATTGGTTCAGCTGTACATACTGTGAGATATCGCGAGAGGATTCATCATTCCAGGTTCCCTAATATTCTCCTTTCATCATTTTTTGTGCAGACAACATAAAGCACAGGTTTGTACTATTTCTATAGCATTTCTTTGCATTCTGATAGCTTTTTTCGCATTGTGACAGCTTTTCTGGTAATCTGATTGGCAGTGATTGATGTAAGCAAGGTTTTAAGGCGCAATAATTATTGTAAATGCAGTTTTACGAACGTCAGCTTTGTTTATTCGACATAAGTTGCTTAGTTAAGAAAGTGTCAATGCGAGTGATTATAGTGTGACGTAATTATTTGGAATGCGGTTTGAAATTCAATGTTGAGAACATATATACCACGTACCATGTGAAATGTAGTGATATTTATAAAAGCGTGATATTTCCGAAAACTAAAAGATTATTTACGAGAGTCACAGAAAAAACAAAGTAATATTCACCTGGATTTCAGGGTAAATATTACTTGCAACAAAAATTACCCTCAAGGTGGGTAAATAAAAATAGTCCCTTCTGTTTTTTCTGTTTATCTAGAAAATAAAAAGAGAGACGTGTTCGTGACAAAATTAAAAACAGAGAGAAGACCTTCGGTGATATTCATTATTCAGTCTTCGACAAATGGGGCGCGTTTACGTGTAGAGGGAGTGTGGAAATGGGAGGGTTGAAACATAGGTGTGCACAGTGCAGTTTTGTGAATCCTGATGCTCGATAAGCCACGTGCCTGAAAGTAATAGCGCACGTCGACTCATACGAATGAGCGGCCGCTGCATGTTTCGTTGCGTTAAAATGAGCCACTGATTACCGCTAGTTAGGGAGCGTCCAATAAACTTGAAATATTGCGACATTAAAAGAAACGTCTACTGCCAAGCGCAAGAGCGAAAGGTATAAGTGCCTAACTCCGTGGTTAATACACCCGTCTATTTAGTTTGGCTGCCAAACATCAAGTTTAGTTCGAGTGTGCTTTATAGGCGAACAGTGAAACGTTTTGTTCGCGCGAATATAAAGATTCGTTTGAACGTAAACTCGATAGACCGTTTCATTCAGTCCGTAAAATCTAGTGTTGATATTACTGCCGCATTGATTTCCTTTTAAATATTACAGTTATACTGTTTTTAAAACACTTTTTGTATTTGCAGATTGCGTGAGTTGAAAATTAGACACCTCCGAGAAAATTGTATCTGCCTTGGAAAAAAAGCATAATAAGGTATAATCATTTAAATTAAAAAAAAGAACTCAAAATAAGTTGCTTCATTTCATAAAATAAAGGATTATTTAAAATTATTTCCAGGTCTTGAAATCATATCTTACTCATATCTTAGCGATATGAGTAACTCAATACACGTTACTGTTGATTCTCCTTTATACAACGGTGAATTGCCAATTGACTTTTCAATCGAGGAGGACATATCAGATAGAGATATAAACATTTTTGGATTGAGAGATGCAGATTTGAAACGAGCTGTTAAGAGTTATCATGGGAAGGAACCTCAGAATGTTTTTTTACGGAGTCCTACTCCTTGGGGTGATATGTACAAACGTTATGATTGGGATCCAGTTACAAGGACTGTGGAAATTGTAAACTCCAGCGTGTCCACTTTCCAAATGAGACCAGTTATCGTTAAAAAGGAAAGAATAATGAACAACAGTTCGGTGACTGCGAAATATCATTGTTGTGTTTCTCAAGAAGTTACAGAGACAGTGAGTTCAACCTGGTCAACAGGAGGCAATTTTGATGTTGGAACTAAAATTGACTACTCTGTGAAATTGCTGGATGGACAAGTTTCATTTAACTATTCTAACCAATGGGGTCGAAATAAGGTTGTGAGTAAATCACATACTCTCAAATCATCATCTGGCCTAGATATCGAATTGAAACCTGGACAAGGCGTATTGATTAAGCTAACAGCTTCCAGAGGAGTGATGAAAGTCAAAATTGATTACGAGACATCCTTAACTGGAGGCACAGCAGTGAATTACGATCCCAAGTATAAAGGGTATTCTTTCAAGTGGTTTCCGATTGAAAATGTTATGAAAAGTGCTGGAATTTGTAATTGTATAGAATCCAGCGAAATAATCGAAGTTTCCTTTTATACAAACACATATGTCGACGTAGAAGATCTGTAATTCTGTACTAGTAATTAAATAATTTATATTAAACCTAAACAATCGGTTTGAGCTTTCCTGTTAATTTTCCAAAGGTACATTTGTATATTCTTCATTTACTTTTCATTGGAGAGGGGAAGGGAAGTTTCTGTTCGAAGAGGGACTTTTATTTCTAGGCTTGGCACGTCTTTAATCAATTTTTACTTAATTCACCCAAAATCCTAATTCTTTAGCTAGCTGTGCTACAAAAATTTAAATCCGTCCTTGACTAGTGGAAATCAATAGCTCAGTTTATGTCTTTCTCTTAAAATTTAAGTGAAACGTAAAACTGCAGTCGGCAGTTCAAGTTTCTCCTTTGAGAGTACAGTTTCACTCGACTCACAGGAATCGGCAATCATTTGGAAAATACGGATTGTAACTGGGATTAAATTTTAAATATAAGACTATAACTTACCTCTACTACACATTGAAGGCGGGGACCCAAAACTGAGAAAGTTTCTGCGCCGCATAGGGAATCCTAAAAACAAAATAATTCAGATAAAATAATTTCAGATAAAAAACAAAGTGAAGCATAAAATCCAATTCAGAGAGCGAAATCAAAGAAGTGCATTTCTTTCAAATATCGTTTTTTTTCCACTTTCAGTGTCTCACTTATTTTTAAATTGTCGTATAGTTTCCTTTCTTACAACGCGTCTTTGATCTTGAGTTTAGAATAGATTTTTAAAGAGGATTTTTGTTATCAAAGAGTATGAGGAAAGCATCCTCCGGTCGCTGTAAGTGGGGCTTATCGACGTCGGTGATAAATTAGGCGTGATTCATTAGCTTTCTCGTAGGAGATCGTAAATACACCAAATGCGAGACGAAGGAGGCGAGTCGCAATTTGCACGAGCGCTGTAACGCAACGCTTCCCCGGTGACGGTCCATATTCATATATTCGGCTAAGCGCGTTTATTAGCGACACAATAGCAGCGCTCGATGAGCAACACCTCGTAAACTATGCTTCAGCAAACACACGCCCTCAAGCGGCTCGCGACGCTGACCTCTCGATTTATTATAGCCCAATTTTTTCACGGAGTCAGAATCATTTAGATTATTTAGAAATTATTCTCCAGTTGAAAGCGCATTACAAATTAAAGTAGTAAGTCCAGAGCACACGCGGCGAACGGAGGAAATGCCATATAGGCGTGAGAGAGAAAACCATGTTCCTATCTCTCTCACTTCTTCAGTATCTCCACTTTCCACGGCGCAACGCGCATCGCGCAGTGAGAAAGAAGGACGCATGTTGTTCTCTCTCACTCCTGGTGTCCTGAGTCTCTAAAGTCTCGTTAAAATAAAAATATATTCCTGGAATATTTATTATATCCTCTTTTACTCTCAAAGTGGAGTTTAGTCTCTACAGCTTATTTTTAAGCAGAATTTTCCACTGGACCTTGTTTCTTGTGTCTAGACTTCTAGAGCAACGTGGGATTTCGTTAAGACAGAAAACATGTGTCCCAGGTCCAATTTATTTTTCATCTGGCACTGAGATTTGGCAAGCCGTTCTAGCGGAAGCTCACATGTGCTCTGGAGTCGCGCAACGCTTCGGAAGCTTTACGTTGAAAATGGAGGATTCTGTTTGATGGGTACCAGATAGGGATGGCCTCGTTTTTCGAAGAAAATTTACTCTGAATCGTTAAGCTTGCATTGGTGATGAATGTAGCGAGTCGCATGATTCTCTAGTTTCTACATCAGTAAATATTTAATGTATTTCAGCAAGGAATCATCCGTGGATTATGACGATCTTTATGAGGTGAAGAAGCCATATCGAAAATTCGGAAATGTCTATTACATGTCTCAGAATACTGAAATATTCCTCCGCATAAAAAAGATAATGATAATAGAACATTGCAAAGGAGATTGAAGCCTGTTTGATTACGATCTCAGTTTTAATCAAGTTTTTATTGCTCAAGACCCCCAGGGGACTTTTCAAAGTATATTGAAGTTTTGCTTAGAGTTTAGAACGATCGAAATTGTACCTCCTTCGATGTAAGTAAACCTCTTATGTATCTCCCAAGTGGTGAAGAGAGCGTTGAAGAAGGTGGTAATAAAATTTAGTACCTATATCCGTATTTGTGTGCCTTATTGGCGTAACGATTGAGTATATGTACATTGCAGAAGCAAAGGCCTCTTTTATACTCTTTTCTTTCTATACTCAAACAAAAGCTGGTCCTCTAAGTATATATAATATGTATTTATCAGCTGCCATCCAGAAAAGTAAAGATCGAAGACCAGGTAAATATTTTCCTCAAATAGACTATTTGTATCAAAATAAATACTATTTATTCAGGGAATTAGAGCTGCATTTTTTTAAAAATATTGTGGTAAGTGGTGAATAAACTAAAACTAAATTAATTCCGCACAATTGAAGAATCTCATTGCATTGACATCAAGATTAGTTAATGATGGCTTGTTCTGTTACAAAATCAGAATCAGAAAAAGGTTTACGGCCATACGACAACGAGATCGTTTGGTAGTCATTGAAGCATATACAGAGTAGACCAACGAGCAGTCAAGCAGCAAACATGGAAGCAAGTTGCGCAAATGTAATTAGGAGTTTCTGCGAGTTCGTGCATTTGTGCACGCAACCGTCGCGCCGTTGTGGTGGCCTGCCATTTTGAAATTTTCGCTCACAAGTCACGCTTTGATAGTCACCAGGTACCTAGCTTAGTGCGAGAATGAGCTTAGTCGCCAACGAAGAAAGAGAATCAAGTCGTGGTGCTGATCGTTAAACCCGGAGTCGATAAATAGACCGATAACCTGGAGAATCGGTTCGCGTTTGCGAAGAATTGACATGAATAGTAATTTTGTCTGTCATTTTATCTCGTAGCTTTTCAGTACTTGGAAATTCCGAGATTAATTGACTGATAAGAAAGGCCATTTGCTCACTTCCTTTCCCTTTTCACGTTTTGAATACAAGCGTGTTAAAAAAATGCAAACTATCTCAGGCAATGCAGAGAATCGAGTATTTTATATAATTTAATTACCGTAGAATCCGTGTATATAACATATAATTAGTAGAAATTCTATTATTTTGAATAAGAGAACTATTATATGTAAACATTCAAAGAGTAAAGAAAAAGCTTCAGTTTGAGTTGTCTCAACTACAAAAAATTTTTAAATCATTTGAGCGTCAATATCAGAAGATTTAAAAGTAGAAATTAGGGTTTTTCTTCTATTTCGAATTGGAAAACTGTAATATAAATTTATTAATATCAAAATTAGATTGAATTTAGAAATGTTTAATTTGAAAAGATTCTCATTTATACGTATTTTTTGTAAAAAATATTTTATTGCACCACAATGATTTTTTATTGTACTGAAAACTATTCTTAACCAGAAAAGTTAACCAAAACCGTTAAATTCGAGGAGCGACGGTCGCGGTTGCAAATATAACGCAGTTCCGCCGGCAAACGAAGAACACAAAATTAAATAGTATTTTATTTAAGTAAAAATACACGGGATTTGATTATCTGACTTTTTATCCAATTCTAAAATAAAAATCAAAACCTGTGTATCTATAATCATAATTATCCTATATCAACGGAAATATAAATTTCTCGCAATTTTTACGCATATTTCAATTCTCGAATTAAAGAAAACTATAAAACGAATTTAAAAAAAAATTTTAAATTTATTTATTTATTAAAGTTCACGAAATAGTATAATTTTTTTCTTTCATATTTTTATATTTCAGTTAAATTATATTAAATACCTATAAAAGTTACTCTACTTGCGGAAATTATTTCTAAGTCAATACGCAGTTCAATCTGCATCATATAATTATTAATTTCCATAAAATCTGCACTAAAAATAATCACCCTTATTAGCAACTTTAAAATCCATGGTTCAAAATTCAGAATTCTTTATTCCATAAAAATACTCTCTTCACTAACATATTATTATCATTATTATTTTTTAAACAAAAACCAACACACGAGTACAATACAAAAAACAGAAAACCTACTTGCATTCCTTCTATTCGCCCGCCGCCATTCTATTTTTACTCGAACCCTGCCGTCGGACAGGGCGGCCATCATTGTTTCACAATGGCTGCTCGCTTAAAAGAAAATCCCTCAATTTGATCAGAATTTTCATTAAAACTAAAAAACTCCACTTATATATTCCGAAATCCAAAACTGCGTCAGTTCAGATCGCGACCCGAGAAACGACTGGAGGCTTTTGGGCACGAGTGCGGAATAAGTGAGCAAAAAAAAATTGGACAGGCCCGGGGCACGTTACGGCCTTGGGCGTCGATTAGTCCCAGTTAATATACTCCAGGGAAAAAAATTGGAGTATTGACGGAAGGGAAACCCTTTGCGGCAAAAGGAGAGCAATTTTGAGGTCTCTCTGGGTCTCGCCGACCCGTCGCTAAAATGAAACGAAGCCGGGGACGATGGCTTTCTTGGCCTCGCTCCGAATGAGTTTCTCTATTCTCTACTATATATATATATATATATATATATATATATATATACCTACATACTATGCGAACGAACCGATCGATACAATAGCAATTTCCGAGCACTCTACATTCAGAGGACATTCATTGGTTGCAGTGTAGTCTCTATACTACTTGGAAAAGGGAAGCACGTCAAATCGCTATTTTTATGTGCGTTTCTGTACGACACGCGACACCTGCCCCGAGTCGATTTAATAATTTGATTAACCCCCTCGATAGGCACTGCAATGCCCGCTTTATGTAGAAAAGATATCGAGAAATAGGACAAATAGGTTCTGGAATTAAGAAGCATTTATTCAATTCATTGATTCGATATTTCAAATTTTATATTATATGAAAAAAGAACGTGTAATTCAATAATTAGTTGGAAATGAGAGCTTAAGAAATTAACTATCTCAATTATTCCATCTTCTTGCACCATGTAAGAAAAAAATTCTACAGGTGTTTTTGAAAGATGCACTTTTTCAGTTTTGCAACTAAAGAAAAACAAAAGCACTTCGATTGTTGATTTCAATTGTATGTGCATATATTATTTAATGCACCCCATTATTCAGATTTATGTTCATTTTAAAGTAAAAAAAAGCATTTCCTGTCTATAGTTAGTACGAGAAAAATGATTTACTATTACGTAGTAAAGTAAAGTGAAATGTTTGAAAACATTATAAGATCAAATGACTGCATCAAGTTCAACTGCCTATAAAAATTCTTTATGTTTAAATGTTACTTTTTATGTAACGGTCGTAGTAAACGCAAAATACAAAATGCGACATTGCAGTTTAAGATTGCGAGCTTATTATAAAATCATAATTTTAACTATTTAGTGAGACATAATCTTATTCCCTTTCCGATATTTTATTTCCAAAAATTTATTCAGATTATTACCAATTGTTTGCATTTTATATCGTCACTACAATTATCATAATCACTCATAATGTTTGTAATAAAACAAAAATGAGTTGCTACTCATGTGATAATACAGAACAAACTGCAGTATTTAAAAGATTATTAAGCGAAATTATTCAAGTATAATTGTCTATAAAAATACTTAGTGCTTAACGTTTAAATGTTAGTTTTCATGTCACAGTCATAATAAACACGAAATATAAAATATCACACATAGTTGAACATTACGACTTTATTACAACTTCGTCACTTTTAATTGCAATTTAATAAAACCCCATACAGTAATTCAAATTATATAACATTACATTTTTTATCATTTCTTATTGCAGTTTCTTAATTTTATTCTTCATAACAAGCCAATAAAAATGGATTAACTTTATCATTTCTCTAAACAGTAATAAAATAATAAATAACATAAATAATAACTAATAAAAACTTTCGAAATAAATTAATTAACTATTTATTTTGTTCAGCTAACTGTTTATTTTCCTTTATCGTAAAATAATGCTTTCAAAGAAATGCACCTTTGAATATTAAGGTGTAAATGTAGAGCAATCAATACAAAATAATCATTTAGCTTGAAATCCTTTCTCACTTATACATAATATCAATTTATCGAACTAAAATACAACTACATGAGCTTAAAGATAAAGTCTCCAAGCTTAATGCTTTCCGCGAAAAATGGCGGAATGAATATCGATTTATTGATAAAGCGAGCCCTATCTCCACAGGGCTGCACCTAACACTCGCCATCCGACGGAACATATAATATAATTGCGAAAACCTGCCATGTCTAGAATTTTTTTATTTTTTTTTAATGATTTAATATCTTTACATAATAATAATTATTATCATTTCAATAAATGATACAATGTATTGTAATAACAAACACAGATTTTTGTCTATCTTTTTGTAAAAATG
Organism: Synergus gifuensis; assembly: GCA_904066015.1. Classification (NCBI taxonomy): domain Eukaryota; kingdom Metazoa; phylum Arthropoda; class Insecta; order Hymenoptera; family Cynipidae; genus Synergus; species Synergus gifuensis. The sequence goes on from CAJFCO010018153.1 coordinate 102,351, forward strand.
AGCCATTTTATAGAGGTTTGAGAACACTTGTGGATAAAAAAGACATCAGAAAAAATTCCTGAGGGACTATTTCAGGGGAGATAAGAATTTCTGGCAACCGGAGGCCAATCTCAAGTCTCTAATCACCATCGTTTGGGGCATTCTTCATCCATGAGAAAAGCGATGGTCCATTCGCTAGATGCCATAAATCGAAAGCCATAATGGCGCCAAGATGCTATAGGTGGCGCCTGGCATCTTTCTTTCATATCCCCAACGATTTTCACTACCCCCTCACCTCACCCCCTTCACCTTAACGTGATATACGTTTTCTTCGAGAAATTCGCAACATCAATTTCCTCAAGCTACATTCGTCCTGAATACCTAAAGGACCACTTCTCTACGTGATTTAAATCGAAAATAGCTACTGGAGAACGAAAACGTTCGAGGAATTTGAAATTTAGGTGTAGGTGACATGTTAGGAGCTTTTTTAAATTTTATGATTTCTAAAAGAAAGTTAAGTCATTTATGACTGCAAATTCAGAACCATTAATAATTTTTTGGTATCCTTCAAAATCTCTTGAAATCTGGTGTACATACTCAAAATTCGAGTTATCAACCCTTACAGGCTAAATATAAAATGATAAACTTTGATATTATCTCAAATAGAATATACAATAAAATAAATATCTAAACTCTATGGATTATAATCTAATTCTGAAACACACTTTAAAAACGTTTTTCCCATTGCGGTTGTCAGTGATAAAATTTTATCAATTTCTGTTCAATTTACTTGACGCAATCCTATTTTTTCTATAGTCTATATAATTCTCGTCATCTAAAGAAATACCTAGAGACTCGATTCCTTTCCTACTAGAGATCGTTTATATTACCGAGTTAAATAGCCAATCTTCCTTCCTCTTAAATGGGCAATCACGTGGGGTAAGTTTCACCCTGAAATTGGCGGAGGCTCTCCACAATTATCGGCGCGTTGATCCGGCACTAAAGTCAAGTTACGAAGGGATGAGAAAAAAAGGGAGACACCTTCTGAGTTCGTAGAAACGTAGGAGGAACCCAGAAAATAAGTTCTGCAGACTCAAAGAGTCTTCGTGGCTCGTTTCAATCCTGTGAAAGGGTGAGGCACAGGGGATGGTTGTAGGAAGGGAAATGGGGATAAAAAGTAATCGGTAGCATGCGAAGCACGCTCGGCGCTTCGACGCGTACATTCTCGGTCGGTAATATACGACTTCCGTACGTTGATGGAATATTCGAAAAATCCAAGCTCGACGACGATAAAAGTATGAAAACGTCCAACCGGGACGTGGTACAGTTGGTTCGACCGATGGAAAACAGTTTCGAATACTCCAGACGTCGCAAATGAAAACATTTGGTCAGAAAATATTGCTACAGTAAAACGAGTCCTATCGGAAACTAGTCAGAAGAAATATAGAAAAAGGATTATAGAAGAAATACAGAATTATGATTAGTTTTCTAGATGAAAAGTTATAGACTGAAATTTCTATAAAGTGAGAAGTATATATATAACACAGTTCATATAACTATGACATTAATTTAGTTTCCCTTTGTATTCTTCCATAAAAAGATGACACAGTAATCAAGTCCCTAGAGAGTAATGAAATGACAGCTCATATATACATGGGAAGTAGGTGTAATAATTTCTCAGTTCTCGCGACATTCGTTGGCACTTCCTCACTTTAATATACATGAAATTACTCTTGAGGTGCCTTAGACGTTTCTTCATCCCCCCATAAGTTTCTAAAGTCTCAAAAATCTGCCTCTCTTTTCATAATCTTGATTGCAAATAACAATACGCCCCAGGTTGAGGGAGGTTTACAAAATAATTGTAAACACGTGATCCTTCCCTCATTCCCCACAAAGGGATTCACGGAGAAGCAAACACAGCCCGAGGAAATTCAGGAGGCGGGTTCGCCGAAGAAATTTATAATCCGTGACGTTTCCGGCTCGCGAAGGGAACTTTCTTGGTTCTTAGCGCAAGGATAACGAGTGCTTAAAGGTCATTATGGGCGCACGAGGAGTGGCGAAGTCCGGCTGGTTTCTCTTAAAAATACAGTCTTCATGAACGTAACTCAGATTTTGTCCCTGCTGCTTCTTTTTCCATCTCTTGAATCCTGTATCTTCTCCCTCCTGATCTACAGCGGTAAACAGTCGGATTATCTGCATCCTGTTGCCTCCAATCCGAGAACCATCCTCTCTCAAATGCCCTTAAGGATATAGCATTATACGCCGACTGGAGGAATGCAAGCAGCACTTATGGAGATATAAACATGTACTGCAATTCTCTCTTGGTGAGAGTGACTTCACGTATTTCAGGTCAGTAACAGTGGTGGAACGAGAGCCAATGTTACTCGCCCACGATTCTCGTGTATCTTTATTATAGGAGTGGCTCTTTCCACTCCTATACATATATATCGACAGGAAAACGTACAAACTCGTCGATAAGGCTGAGAGTCGAAACAGCGATGCTGTTATTAACTCTAGTGAGTCATGTGTGATATTCCATTTTCAAACGTCACAATTCCAATACTGATAGAGATAAAGATAAGGGCTTTTAGTGACTGGTGGGCCGACAGGTTTAAGTGGTCCATGTCAAGAAACTCGGATCAATTGAGAGAGGGGGAAGAAATTGGTATGTGTATATAATCTGATAATGTATATATCCTGAAGGAGAATAATAACTGAAACCTTCTGATCTTCTATCTGAATACTAAATGAAATACCCTAGAAGTCGCAATCACTGATTGTAGATACAACCTGATTCATCTTCCGTGTGAGAGGAAGGATTCCAATCTGAAGGCTGGAAACTGATGAGAGATATCGCAGAAAAGCGAAATAAAAGAGAGCGGAAGAGCATATTCTCTGAAATAGTGAGAGAGGAAGAGAGAGTAGCGGAAGGAAGAGACGACAGGGGAAATGTAACTCGTCTTTCTAACCTTAGAATGTAGGAGGAAGATACGCGGTCGTAAAGAGCGAAGCGCGCAGTCTTGAAAGAAAATAAGAATTAAAGCGATTAGTCATCTATCCATGGAACTTGTGTGTAATTGTTGGAAAAAGAAAAGAAACGCTTCGAAAAATGCTTATTCTGGGTGACAAATTGTTCGTTGTACGAGTAAACCGTTAATGACATTTTAATGGCTGATCCCATTTCGACGCTCGTTATGAAGCGTTAAAGAAGAGCCATGGATGTTTCAGCGATGACCTCTATATTCACATTCACGCTTCTAAAGTTGTTTACAAATTTCCAAGAGAATCGATAACACAATCTGGATAGAGTACAATCAACTTATTATGGTAGTCATTATTAGAATTACTGTAGTGCTTATTATAGCCTTCCACATTATCTGGTAATTAAGATAAATATGTCATGTGGAAATGTAATGTCAAGATCATGGTCAATGTCAGGAATTATTAGTTATTGAACTTGAATCAGATTATCTATCTTGGTAATAACTGTAAGCAAACTATTACATTCAAACACTGGAGAAAATTTGTCTGCCAATCCTGCATACGGACAAAGATTGTTCTAGTAATCAACTGCAGAAACAGTTCCTAATTAGCCTAATAACTAAAGCAGTTATTGTTGTTCCGCCTAGCAAAAGTTATTATTCATTTGGTACGAAAAACCCAGATCGAATAAATATATCCTCTCCACCCAGCAAATCCTCGAAAGACATTAACATCCCTCCCATTCGAAAACTGCCGGCTCCTCTTTGTCCATCCATTACCCCGCATATCCTGCGAAATTCTCTCGAGTAACGAGCGCAATTTTTCCACAGAAAATTACATTCAGAATCCGCAGGGAGCGGGCGTCATTAGTGCTAATGTCCCTCAACGAATCCCTCTATCCGAAATTCACCCTAACCGGAATGAAGCGCAGATAACGCTCAGCCCTCGGAGTTCCCGAGACAGTGCGATACAATGGCAAAGTGCGGTTTTAACCCTTTCCCATCGAAGCCACCCTCGAACAATAACTTTGAACCGACGCAGAGGTGGCCGTAAAGGGGTCTGTATTTAATTTACTGAATAATTGGAATCAAGCTGCCTCATTTGTGTGCCGACCGGTCCGTCGCGGAGGGACCAGGGAGTGATGTTGGTTGTCGAGGGGGTGGGAATGGGGTGGAAAAAGGGGTGATATGTTGGAAACCGCCCTGTGCAATTTCCAACCCCCGTTGTCGGGGATCCGCGTCGGAGGTGGGCACGAATCCTGCGGGAGCCTGATGAGGAGATTTGTGCGCGCTCATAAAACCACCTATCCGTCCCACTTTACCTCTTCCATTTCTCCTCCCTCACCTCTCGCAGTTTCCACCACTCCAAACCAGGGGTTCTTCACCACCAAGTCCAGGGAGGCGGCGGGGGCTGAATAAAGATGGCCAGATAATAGGACGCCTGCACTAGGGTGGGATTACTCGACCCGTGGTGGTGGGAGCCTGGATTAAATAAGTGGCCAGAGTTTCAGCTGGGGTCTCCCAGGTTGGCTTCACTGTATGTGGGCTCAAATGTGTGGATATATCTCCAACTCGAACGGTACATATCGCCTTTGATGTTGTAGATGTGAGTTTCAACACTATTGCGCAGACTGCGATCGTGGCATGTGCAGAACGTCAGGCGCACGACCTAACCAGTGAAAGGACGAAGGGGATATGTTGGAAGGGAAATCTGCGCAAGCGCAGTCGCCTTAGGCAGAAATCGATGGCCGCGCTTTGCTGGTGTATTTTTTTAGGAGATTGTGTGTTCCTAGAGAGGAATGAAGGAAGCTGGATGGATAAAGGGTAGAGAAAGAGAGAGAGAGAGAGAGAGAGAGAGATGGGAAGAATTAAGGCTGTAAGAAAAAAAGAAGATGGGAGATTTGACTTTCAGCTGGGCTAAGGACCAGTCTTTTCAGCATTTTGTGTATGATTGTGGATTGTGGGGATCAGAATAAAAGTGACGAATATGGTTTTAGGTTTGAAGTTTTTGGTAGCCAAGGGTTGATCGGCTTTAGAAGATATAGTGTTTTTATGATGTTCTGGACATCAGCAGATGGATATTGGATTCGGGGACAGGAAATTTTTCGACTAATGGATGTTTTGAGATACAGTTCGTTTTTTACAGACGATGATGCGGTATTAATAATCTTACCGATTATATTTACAAGAATTTTTCCATAGCGAAATTCCTATTTTCAAAAGTTGGATGGAACTTGGAGGAATGGAGAGGGTCTAAGATTACTGTGGGTAAAAGAAAGGGGAGATACTTTCGCTTGGGTGGTCCGGTTTCTTCAACCCAGCAATGTCTCAGGCTTTATTCTTTACGATCTTGATTATGAAATTCAGCGAATTTTACGGCTGAGCTTCGCCAGATCCTTTGCAAAAGTTTTCGATGATATCTGAAATCGGGTGAGATTCCTAGTAAGAAATAAAACCCTTCTGAAATGGATATCTGCAATATACTTTACAAGAAGACGATTTGCGGCTAATCCAATCTAAATTTCGATGCTTATTTTAGATTTTAATGGAGAAAAGGGGTTTGGGAATATTTAAAAATTTCTTAGTTTTATTACCAAGGTAATATAAAGTACTAAGAACACTATCTAAAATGCATATTTATACATAATGCATATGCATGTAACCTGCCGTTCTGCTACGACCTCGATATCGCAGGCAAGACATTCCAAAGGAACCTATTCCCTTTCCCCCTTGTTCGAATGTACCGATCTACCTGGTGTTCATAGAACTTGCTAATTATCCCTACACAGAGAGACTTTTTGCGTGAATAATTACTAAAATGAGTTACAAAGGTACTGGACAAATCTACTTTGTTTAAAAAAAATTGCATGGCTGCAGTCGCCCTACTCTCTAAATCTGAATTAGTGAAAAGTTAGTCACTAATTTACTTTAGTGAAAATTTTTACTAATTATTAGTTGTATTCCACTATTTCAATTCGCAGTTTTCAACTTTTCACTAAAGTTTTAGTTAAAAATAACTAAAAATTAGTAGAATTTTTCACTAAAGTAAATTAGTGACTCACTTTTCACTAATTCAGATTTAGAGAGTAATTCTTAAAATTCTTTAATATTTCTAAAGATATGAATAAATGTCATAAAGTCCCTTGAAACCTCGTTAAAGTCCTTAAAATCCCACGAAATCTCGTGAAAATTCTTAAAATTAAAATTACTTAAGGGCATGTGATACTTAACCAGAAGAGCAATTTAGTTTCCTCATTTACATAATAAAAATTTTTCAAAATAATATTTTTTTACAAATATTTAAGACCAGATAAACGTACCTTAGTGAATTTACTATACTTTCAGGAATTTTCAATTCGATTTATTAATGAATGTGAAAATGGCATTGCAGGATGAAATGTCGGTAAGGCAGAGGTTGAGTAACAGATACATGGTATGTTTGCATATGGTAATTATCACATGAGCAAATTGAAATTCTCCAGTTTTTTTATGATTTAGTTTGTCTGCTTTATTACTGAATATAGTATAAATAATAAATATCCATAACTCAGATGATAATAAGTTTCTCAAAGTAGTCAGTCAATATTGCAAGCAACTTGCACATCTGGATATTAGTAGTGAATTAAAATTAAATAAAATTAAAATTATATACAATTGTATGTTAAATATAATAATATTTGTGCTTCGTTTATTGAACTTCGGTGACGCTATAACACAGAAAAAACAAGGACTGAAAGTATTTAAAGTTTAAGACAGTTTTTAGGCTGAATTTAAGTTTAAGTCAGTTTTTAGTCTTGTTTTAAGATTTCTTAGTCTTAAAACAAGATTAAAAACTGACTTAAACTGTAAACACTTTAAGTCCTTATTTTTTCTGTGAACAAAGTGCAGAAGTGGAATTATTAAAGAAGTTAAAAAACTATTTTCAAAACAACAATAACCAAGGTTTTATTTACAGGGTCTATCAGCGTTACTGATAAGGGTAGTATTGCAGCTCTATATGTCGATTGCAGCAACTTTTCGAGTTTTAGTTATAATTTTTGTTATTAAAAATTAAACTACAACGTCCACTGCTAAAGAAGTTGGATAAGTTGGAAATTCTCAACTGTAATTACTGTATAGCTTTAGGGGATGAAAGTTCCGCTTGATTTTTATGCATTTGATTGACCTAAACTTATTTCAGAAGATCAAATTGATGTATTTACTCCGAACTTACATTTTTAGCCTATATCTCTGTATCTCGAGTATATATATGCTGATTTCACGTTAAATTATATTGCAATTTATTTATTTATTAGTAATATATTATATTATATGGAATATCTAACACAAATATGACAAATAAAATTTCTTATGCGTCGCCGCGAGGATTCGAACCTAATATATACATATATGGATATAATGATATGTTGTATAAGTTATTTTAAATTAGGATTAGGTGTTCATATGGAATCAGCACCACGAAACCTTCCACGGCAGGACCTGCAACTATTGACTTGAACTTTGGTTGGTACTTGATAGCAACCCTCGAAATATTCTTCCTTACCATCTGGAACGGAATTCTAAGGGAGGATTTTACCAAGGACAGATAAAACTTTCGAATTCTATTATCATCTTTAGGTAAATTCTCACCTATAAATTTTTAGTATTATGAAAAGAAATTTTAAAGGAATATGTTGTCTATCATATGAGCAAACGATTAGTAAATTAAGATTACCTGGATTTTTTACAGAATTTATACTTTTTCAAAAAAATAATATATTTCTTCCATGTTGAAACCATATTTCTAGCAATGGCAGAAATATTGCTGGCAATATTTTTGCTGCTGATATGATAATAACAATAATAATAGTAACAATAAACAATAGCAGTAATAACAATATTTTTTGCTAAAACTAGGCCATTTATCTCCCTTTTTTATAAATGGAAGTGAATGGTTTAGTGAACAATATTTATTATTAAAGTTAAATTTTCCCTTATCGTAAGTAACACATGCCCTTATATAATAATTGACTTAATTAATTCAACCAAATTAAGAATCTTTGAATTTTTCATTCATTCTCGCATTAAGCATCATTTTTCAACGACCTAACCAACGCACAGGAATTACGTTCAGTTAACACGTGACGCTATTTTTGCAGTTAATTGATGAGGGGAGTAATAATAATAAGCGCGAAGAGCTCTGTATCGAAATGACTATATGTGGTTAAGGGAGATCTTATCGCTTGAGACTCGTAATCTTAGTTAACGTTCAGATTTATGAACGATAAAAGATGTAAACTGTAACGATAAAACGTACTTGTACGACGTGTAAATTTCGATTTACGCCTACTGCATTTATTTGCGATTGTAATAAATAAATAATGATTGTGGAGTAATGCACTTTCGCTGATATTGTAAGATCCTACTGTACCGATGGATGTTTTAGCGGCACACTCTGGACACATCTTTGTCTGGACATCAAGAAATCCGATGTAGCGATCACCGCCCCATCTTTCTCAAATACATGGAAACTCCTATTAAACATGTTTCAGTAGAAAAATCGAGTTCAGTCAGACAGGGATCAGTAGAAAAGGGCGCTTTCTTAAGTAGAAACTCCCGTATCTGGCAAGACAACTCATTTTTTCATCTTTTGATAAAAAATCACCGTTCTTTATATTCAAAGTTGTAATAATATTATTTAATAGCAAGATCTTAATTGTAGGTATATATTTTTAAAAATATATCTTCTATTACAGAAGAATTTACAAAATTATAAAAAATTTACAGAAAATTGTAACAAAGCGAGCAATAAATATACATACACATGAATTTAATGTACAGTTGATTGTATACATCCTAATTTCGAGAAGTCACTTCTTTTCCCATTGCAGCATATAGCAAATATAAATATAAATATAATATAAATGAATGAAAACATTTTTTCATAAAAATCGACTTTCTCATTATGAAAATCGCTTTCATTCACAAAATGATGTCACATGTTTTTTTTTTTTATGAAAAATTTGCTTTTTGATAGAATGAGAGGAATTTATTGGAATTCTAGTCCTGCCATTCAGCTTCCCGGTGTGAAAGTTGCGCGCGCATGTCATCCATGATGGCCGCCAAAGAGGCTGAAAAGGTGTAGGAGGGGAATAACTGGTTTCGAGAAGGGATAGATGGGAAGTTGGTGGGACGCTATTGGCATGATTTTCATAGGGCGAGGCTTTGCCTCTGAAAGTAGAAAGCGGCCATCATGGATTTCAGCATGGCCGAAGTGTATCTGAGGAGTTGATACCGTCAAAAGTGGATTCGTATCAAAACCACAAATATTTGAAAAGAAACCACGTCCACAGACTGAAATACACATATATCTTCCAATTTCATCAAATAATCAGTATATCTACTCGAGTGTATGTTGCTTTTAGATGATTAAGTCCAGGAGTTTATATAGGGGTCAATTGGTCTCCAGTCAAATTAGTTTAAGTGGTATTAATACTTTATGATGCATTTTCATTAGGGAAGTAGTTGTAACACATGTAAATTTAGAACGAGCATTCGTCCATTCAAATTTCGTGGAAAATTTACTCTGTCAATTTTTAATGAAAATCAGTTAATCTCATAATTAAAGAATTTTATCGGAAATTAAATTAATTAATTTATTAAATCACTATAGAAAAGGTCGTCGATCCAAAAAGGAAATGAGTTTGTGTCCCTCTTGTTTCACAACTCAAACAAATCCCACATTGTCGGGTTTCGTTTGTTCGTCGTTATGTTAATATTTGTTGTTTATCGAGTGTCAAATGGATAAGACAAGTTCAGTATTTACCATGTAAATCCACGCTCTGCTCAGTCAGGATCTTATTGATTTAGCTTGAAAATTAGATATATCTATACATTTTACAATTCGCATGTTTCCTCAAACAATTTAAGCTTGATAATGTTTGATTTCCAGGGAAATGTTTAAGTAAACTTATTACGTGGCTTAATTTATGACTCAATTTACTACATTTACAAAATTTTAATCATCCTTACTATTTTTTTGAGAGAGGCCAGGTTCAAATCGATATAGTAATAATATAAGAAACGATTGATATTGATATGTATTTCAAAGCCAATTTATCCAGAGCAATTTTAGTTTTCATTCTTAATTGAAAAGAGTAATTAACTTGATTGGAAACGTGTTTATGAACGAACTGTGCAATGAATAGAATATTTCTCAGTCAATTGTGAACTGAAAAAAAGAGTTTGGATATTTTTTATTACTCTAAAAATGATCATTTTCAATCAATTTAAATGTGAAACCCCACATACTATAATTTATTATCCCAATTATTTGATATAATCTAAATAGTGACAGGACATTTTTACTTTTGTAAAATGAGAGCCTTTTTTTCATTCACATTTTTATGTTTCGTCATTCTTAGAAAATGAAAGCGGAAATTCGTTGTGTGCTGCTGCACGAACACCCAGGTGTTTACGAGCAAAATAATAACCGAGCTTTATGAAGCTTGACAAGCGAGCACTATTACATTACTCGTAATTGTAATTATTATTATATACCGTGATTATGCTGCTCCTGATTCAGAAAGTGAATTGACCAGTTTGTCATTTTGTCGAGGTAATTCTGTGCTTAAGGCAATGTAAATACTTATAACGCGAATCATAAAATTCTATTATTTCACCCATTACATTATGCTGCAATAATGAGCATCTCATAATCCATTAAATTTAGACGCTCATTTTCACTTTTGTGCTTGACATTTATCCCTTTTCTCAACTATTATCTATACTCACATCTTCTGACAAAATAATTGAAGATTATATAAACTTCATATACAATTTTATACATTGTACAGAATACTTTATGACCTTGTAAATATTTTAAGGTAGGACCCTAACTGTACAGCAGATATTTTCTCAGTACCTACAGTTATGCAAAATTAAAATATTTTGCTGAATAGCTCATTTCGAACACATCAAAATGATTAATAGCAAAAGTGTCATATAGTCGCATTCTTCTTATAATATTAAAAGCAGTTAAAAGTACCTTAACGTTATACTTTCTTTTTATGCTATTTTTATTATTCTATTACACATATACTTATGAACCCAAAATTTTAAGTAGTTGACAATTTTTAATTTGACTTTAGAATGAATACGTCGCTAAAATATTTCATATTTTTGAAATTCCGACTAAAAACCTAATTATTGTATACTGACTCCATATCGAGTAGAAAAAAATTCAAAAGTAAACACAGACATGCCTTCATATAGTTCAATGGCGATATCAAAGACTGTCTTTTATTGAAGTATAAAAAAAGTAGTCCGATATCTTTAATAGCGACCGTGTTACGAGTTCTACTTTGGTGCATTTAGTATAACCCAGAATGATGCGTAATGAGTTTTATGTATTTCGCGAGAAATGGTTTCATATGCTGATGATGCCTATTCCTGAGGACAACTCATGAACTTGAACTTTCTCGTACTCCCGGCGATATCTACTTAATTCGGAAGCCGCCGCATGTTATTTATAACGCGTGATACTTTTATCACTGCCAGTCTAAAATATTTGATTGTTTCATTCGAAATTAAGGGCAATAAAAGCCTCTGGCGATAAAGAAGCTTGTAATTGCCGAAAGCATCCACTTGATCTGCAATTTACTAAATTGCTATTTAAACACCTCATATATTTAAACATCCCATATATCAATTGCTTTTTCGATGGTTTTCTTTATCTGATATTTATCTGATATTTATCTAATATAAAAATAATTAATTCAGGGGTTCTTTCTTAAAAAATTTACAGTATTTTAATTAAGCTAGCTTACACAAAGTTAGCGTTTACACAAAGAATTTTCTGCAATTTTAACAGAATTATTTGTTATCAGTGATATTACTATACAAAATAAAATTTAACACATAATACCTTATAAATTTCCAGATCCGTGACGAACTGCACGATGACACCAGATAAAAGAAACTAATTTTCAGATACGATATCCGAACACAGATGAATAAAATCCCCGTCACTTTCACTTAAAAATCAGTCTTTTATCTCTAATCATTACAACATTCACACACTGAATTTCATATCAGTGATTACATAAATTTCTCTCTTATAACAAAAAACTCTAAAAATCACGACCGACTCGAATTTTCTTCTATAGAAAATGTTCCATCAATTGACACTGGAGAATTAGAAATCGAGGGAGAGCATCCCGGACAAAACGAGAGAAACTTTTTGAAGAGGAGCTAGAAAATTGAAGGGATTTTAGAGAAAAAAAAAAAAAAAAATGGTGAAATCTTCCTGCAGCGCGATGGACACTTTTGTTGCAAGGATGCGCACACGAAACCCGTCATATACGGCAGTATATCGGACACAAAAGAAGGAAGTCGTTCGCGCGTGCGTGCTTACAACAATGTAAGTTCTGAGTGCTTTTCGAGCGCATAACAATGGTCAACTATGCTCGTACGAGGCTCATGGTATCTGGATGGGACGCACCGAGCACTGAAACCTACTTCTCGATGCATGGTTACCATTTCTCCTCTCCCCCTCACCCCCTCATCCTCCCTACTTCCCATAAGAGTAACTTCTCCTCCTTCGAACCATCGCTGCCACCTCGATGCCGTGGTGGCTGGACCAACCCTCTTGCCTCGATATCTCGCTTCCTGTCCCTCTGTTGGTTTCTTTTTCTGTATAACTCCCCCTAAGCCAATATGGAAAACGTTTTGGGGGGAAAACTCGGCTGAATTTCTTTCGCTATCTCTGACTTTCTAAGAGTTCCATCTTGTGCGATCTACAAATTTTTTTTGTAAATTTTTTTGTAAATTTTTTTTGTAAATTGTCAACAATAATTGAATTTTTCACAGAATTTTTGACCACGCGATTGAATTCTTTAAAATTTCGGTACTTAGAATGAGTTTATAAGAAATTTATAAAAAAATCCATTCAGGGCAGGAGTTGGTCATAGTATTATAAAAAATGTAATTAAAAAAGAAGGTTTCACTTTCGAAAGTACTCCATCTGGCCTGCAATTAAATTATAAAAGCATATGCATCTTCCTTCTTTTGTGACACAATGGTCATTAAACTGACCCACCACATAAAAAAATTATCTGCATTAAATTATTAGCTTAAGAGGAGTCGGTCCCTTTTTGAGTATTATCTAAAACTAAAACATAATTAGAAACTTATCATCTGCCTGAGGGTTCATCTACATAAATTATGCTCAAAAAAGAAAAGAAAGGAAAAGCCTACATTCTCTATACAAATAACACAATAAACCAATCTAAACAAGAGTAGCTAATTATATACCAACACTCAGAAGTCATATTTAAACGCATTATTACGTCTATGTTTACGTATTAATTTAAGTTTTATTGAAGTGTTAATATCCGAATGAAGTACGTCGTTAAAAGTCTCGACATTTCGAACTCTCCATCGCATCCCCTTTATCTACTCTACTGAACAAGACAGAGTTTTAGAAGTGGGGGCACACGATACCAGAAGTGTAGACGTCGGCAATTCGCCCAAGACCCTTTTGAAAAAAGGAATTTACGGGTCACTGAATTACCATCAGTTAGGCCTCGAACTACAGAACACCAAAAAGCATATCGTATTCCCCCAAGACGTAAAAATGAGCCCACTTAGCTCCAGTCATTAAAAATATTTGCCTCAGCCCCTCTTTGAACCCTCCTCCCTGAAGCAAGCGGATCTCACAGAAGGCCACCGACCGGCTCTTTATAATATATAGTTTGAAGCTTGTAACTCCATAGCTCGTCGCTTGGAGTTACAGATACAAACGAGTTTCAGGCAAGTTTCACCACTCCCTCGAAGGGGATCGACCATAGGGTGTGGCTTTTCAAAAATTCATTTAAAAGGCATGGCCACCCGATCATGATGGCTCTCGATGTCCACAGGGAGAAATTTGTACGTCACTGGCGTTTTTCTCCCTTTTATGGCGAGCCATAAACACCAACAAACGAGTACCAATTCATAAATTTACATCTTGAACTTTCCAGTGCTACATTTTCTTAAGAAATACTTCTTCTGGGGGCTAGGGAGGGGCAATTCTTTAGGGGAGGAAATCACTTTTGACACTGGACTTTGCGACTTGGATGCTTTTCAAGAATTCTTATTTCGTCTAAAATTAAAGTTTTGAGCAGAAGGAAAAGCTATTAATTTTACAGAGAACTAACTTTACAATATAAAATCTCTAAAATGTCTTAGATCATTTATAAATCTCAGGAATTTCAAGAGATTTTAATAAATCTTGAGCTTTCTGGTCGATTCTAAGGAATTTTCGAGTATTCATTATAGATTCTATATAAAATCTAGATTTTATATCAATTTTTAAACTTGAAATAAATCGTCAATATGAAAGCAAAAGATGCTAAGTTTCACAACTCAGATTAAAATTTAAATGTCCTGTATTATAAATACTAAAATTCTTGAAAATAAAAAACGACCCTCCTTGGTTCCAAGCCAGATAAATATGTAAATTTCGACAAAAAAGACACTGGGATATATTTAATTTGATAGTGAACAGCAATCCTCGATTTGGAATGTGAGTGCAGAAACTCTAATCGTCTGAAAGAATTTATCGCGGACGGGTTAGTTTTATTACGTTAGTGGCTATAAAAAAATCACGCTCACGACCATTATGTGACAGTTTAGGATAAAGATAAAGCTGTATACTTTAAAGTTATGGGTAATTACTCATCAACACCAGGCGTTCAGTGGAAACTGATTTTGCTTGAATTTTTCCCTCAGAAAGGGGGTATACTGCTTATTTATCGCCTTCTGCATTGGCCATCTACTCATGCTGTTGACAAATAAACCCCATCATTTCGTTCTCCCTTCACTGCCTTTTTCACTTTTTCAAAACTCGACAATTTTCTCTTTTATGCAAATTTCCCTTTCCTAGTTTCCTTAATGCTGATTCAATATTTTTCAAGAATTTATCCCTTTTTATTGAACCAAAGTATTTGATTAGTATCTTCATTTAATTTTGATCCGTCTTTAGTTTTAAAAATACTTCTTAAGAGTTTTATTTCGCCTTAAAATCTGAGTTCCATCCTCTCGATCCTTTCGAAATAGTTTTATTTTTTCAAGATATCTTTTACCAGAACCTTTCTCACGCGGGATAGGTGATTTCTTGGGAGTGCCGGCGCTTCCAGTAAAATACGAGCTGGTTTCTTTCTTTCTCGAATTACGAACTGCAATCTACGTGTAGCACAACCCATCACGTTTCATCATGTCTCCAAGAGCTTCAAAATGGCACCTACTTAAAATTATACCCAATCAGGTAATTATAGGTAACCAGAGAATGAAAGACAACTTGTTAAAGTATCTTCGAGACGAAATCTAAAAGTTTATGGCTTCTTGAATATTTAGAAATTAAGTTTTGTACTATGAATCGCTTTTAAAATGAATAATCAAGATTTGTTATAAAAAATGTTAAATTTGATTGAACAGGTTTTTTTTTTGAATGAGCATAAATAAGACTTGTCTCTGCGTCTGACCACATACAGAGTTAAACCACTTGCATTGTTCTTCGACCTGAAGTATTAATATACAAATCTTGTCGAGTTCCCAACATCCCAGGAGTTGATCATAAATTCTTGCGAGAGATTCTTGACGAAATACTTGACGGAAATTGCCGTTGGTAGATCGTTAAAATTTCATTTATATGTCAAATCAAGGAGATTCTCAGAAATTCGCCAAAGGCTTTCGAAATGAATATGTTGAATTGCATAATCATTGAACAAGTTTGCAGGGAATTGTGGTTACTTCATGGTATATAACAATCTAAAAAGATGGACTGACATCTATAAAAAGAAATAAATAATTAAATATATTTGCTCGAAACAAGTGTAATTAGTTTTTTTCGAGAGAAGTGACGATTTCATGGAAATTCTTGTGATGCACATATTTATAGCCGATTACCGAGAGCACATTAAGATGAGATTCCTCTACCAAGAGTTGTTATATTTATTGAGATACTCAAATTCATTTTATGATCTATTAAATGACACGTCAAATGCTGTTTCACGTTGGCTCAAGGCGACAGGTCGAGTGAATCTTGTAGAGCTCTACTTCATTCCTTTTTCATGCTCACCAAATTTCCATCCCAAAAAAATTGGAATGGGATAAGTTTGGGTAATTTCCAGTTTAAGAAAATTTTTCCGGATAATTAAAATAATAAGTAGTCACCATTTTAAAGCTGAACATGTCTTGAAATTCCATTCACTTAAAATCTCTTCAAAATCCCTTAAAATCTTTTGACAAATCCCTTCGAAATTTTTAATGTCATTGTTTTGAATTTTTTCATTTCACTTTGAATTTAATATTGAATTCGCCTTGATTTCTCTAATTCTTTAAGATTTTGGCTTTTTTAATGATAATAGGTACTCAGAAGACTGATATTGGTTTAAAAATCTTTCAATTTGCTATAAAAATGATCAGATTTGAAAAATATGCATGCATGCATGCAACTCTACTGATGAATCGACTTTTATACTCCACTAAAAAGTGAAAATTATTTTTCAAAAAGTGATTGACAAATGATACCTATAAGGTTTATATGAAAAGTAATTCGGTTGCGAATTCAATGTCACAAGCCGTTTTCTCGTTTGAATATAAAAAATATAGCCGGAGCATAACCAGACTGATTTAAAGAGCCATCGCGACTTTGCGAGCAGTTATCACGCGACGGAACGAGTATTACCTGCTCACCCAGACTACAACTGACCCTGCTAACGTTTTAATGCACCTATTTCTGTTTAACTTGACAATTAACATACTCGCGCAAGTTCATTGTGACCGTTATACTCCGATGCCAAATGCCGACGGACGACGTCACCTCAGATCCGGTGTTTCCTATCACTTTATGCCGATTCACCTGCTTTTTACCTTTTCTGTTCTTTCTTCTTCATCACTTTCAAATCTTCTAACGATTTAGAAATGTCTGATTCACCTGCGAGATCACCTGGTGTCATTTCTAGGAATTTTCGCTCTCACCTGTCGAGATACTGTTTTCATTTGAAGGGAGGATAATTTCATAGAATCGAGAAGAATTTCACGTATAATTTATCTCACAAACTTATAAAACATTATAACACTTATAAAACATGAATCATTAATCTAAGATCCAATTATTATATAATATTCATAATGCACATTAAATATTGGAAACTTCATATCAAAAGATGTGAAGTTTAGAATACTTAGAAGAACCGCCTGGAAGGAAAACTAAAATGGAACTGATCTAACCGAAAATGGAAGCACCTTCAAATTTGCTCTTAGCGCCCACAAGAAGCAGATTTCTTTATCCTTGAAAGGGATTTCCTCGAGTTTTCGCTCCTCTAATTCATCACGCAAGTATCAGAAGCCGAGTTTACAAAGGGCTGCGGTTGAAATGTTGACGGAAACGTTTTACAGCGGTGGAACAAATTAAGGAAGTGTAAAATGTGTGCAAAAAATGAAAGCTATTAGAAATCTGGGTGAAGGCCAGTCCCATAAAGTCGACATTAACCCTTAGATGCTTCCGGGTTTGAAAACCATGTGGAAAAAAATTGGAGCCTGACTCTCATGTTACCGTAAAGTGAAATCGAGTCGTAATCCATTGTCAAAGAAACGCGGAAACCATAATATAAACTGGAAGAGTCAACAGCTTTTAAAGTGGAGGAACAGGTACTCTTTTAAGATTTTTCAGTTGTTGAAAAAGAAATGAAAATATTAGTCTCGAGATATTTATTTATTTGTGGCAGACTTTATTTTCAGTAGCTGTTACCAAATTTTCAGTTAAATAAGTCCTCAATTTTCATTTGATTGACGCAGTTTCGTTTGCTGATATAAAATTATTTTTCACTTATGATTAAACCAGTAAAATTATCATGATAAACCATTCATGCAATAAAAACATTTTGGTATCATTAATGCAACTTTGTTGGACTCCAATAATAATTAACGAGGCCATTCGTTTTTTATAACGAATTATTGGACCATATAAAGCAGCGCCCAGGTATTCGTATAGTCTATTCGTGGATTGAATCATTCAAGCTTTTTGCAACAATCTCATTTTTCATTGAGAACTGTCAATGAGTTAAATATTTAAAAAAAAATATAAAATAATTTATCTTAAAGAAGAAGATACAGTTACTTTCTGAAAGATCAGTTAATGTAAAAAATTAGGTCAGGATTTTTTCTGATCATTTATATTCACCCCATTTTTTTAGACTTATAGTACTGTTATCGCGTTAAAAAATTTTACGACCTCAAAAAGCACGTGACCTACTGTTTCAAATTAAAAGATCATATTAACAGACCTATTAAAATTCTCGAAAAAAACTTGTTTATAGTCCATAATTCTTTTTACGACATTTTCTTGTCGAAAAAATTTGAGTCATTACTTATTACATTCTATGGTAGATGTAGTTACCGATTTTTTCTTATAATTTATATGATAAATAAGTATTATAAATATTTCAAATGAATGGATGGAAAATCTTGCAGTTTAATGACTTTGAAAAAGCTATACATAAATTCTATAAATTCTATCAATTCAAGTGAGAGAATCTGAAGTTAAAAAAGCTTTTATTTAAACGTCTAGTTTTATTTCGCCTCAACTTTGCTTGAACTTTTTAAAAGTCGTTTAAAGTTCATCCATAAGACGTATAAATAACCTTCGAGCCGTAAAGGCTACTTGCACTTCAGAATATTGACCTCGCTTTTCGATTTTATTCCCTCAAAGATAACCCTAACGAAACATCTTTACGTCGTGATGTTATTTACCATTAAAAGTAACGCGCCCGTGAATACAGTACATACAGTGATTTTTCAACGGATGTACATGATTTAAAGGACTTTTAGAACACCAACGATCACTATAATGACTATACGATTCTATAGATTACTTTATTTTCACATTTTACACGCCATTTTGCCTTCATTTTTTAAAATATAGAAACGGAAAGTTTAGAATAACTTGAGAACGAAGTAACAAACGGTTTTTATAGATTTATTTGAAATAATATTCAAAACTAATCCTCTCAATAAACCTTTTCTAGATTTTCAATACTGTTTTATTATGAATTTACTACCCACTCCCTGAATTTCTTCAGGTTTGCAAAAAATAACCTTAAATGTATTAACATAACTAAAAAAAGCGTAATTACGTAAAAACATAACTCATATGCTCTACAAACAATCATTACATATTTTTATGTGTTATTCATACCAAAAACCACCCCAAATTTTGCCACTGCCTATAAACAAAAAGAACAATCGCTACAAAAGTCCTCTTTCCCCTCTCAGCAAATCGTAAACCCACGGATGTTCAAAAAAATTCAACATATCTCGACCTTTCAAAAAGTTCCATAACACAAGGCATAAAAATGAAGAATGAACCCTAAAACCTTCCGGGAAAAAAGTTTCTAAAAATCTAGGCCACTGTTTATTCAGGTTGGCTACTCACCGTCGGCGACTCGGACTGGAAACGAAGAACCCAACCGGAAAGGACGCTTCTGCCCTCTTTTTCTTAGCCCGCGATGCAGCTTCTTCAGTACTTTTTCGACATCGGAGGAACTGGACGACGTAACGGCGGAAGTCGTCTTCGCGGTGTGAAAAAGTGATTAAAGGTCGTTACTGGTTCGTCCGTCGGTTGCGGAGGGTGAAGTGCCTCGCCATAAGTAAAAGTCTCGTCGGTCTTCGAACGTCAATTTGAAATGGGGGCGAGGACGAGCAAGGACCTGGTTCCGGGTCCTTCGAGCCGGCTTCGCGTCGGCGTCGTTCCGACGTTGCGCAAGCGGCTTCGTCGCATTTTCCGTCTCGCAATTTCATCCCCCAGGTCCAGGCCTCGACGGATGCCAAGCCACCCCCGAAGCCGGCAGTTCGTTTTCGCGCCCGCGCGTTCCATTTTGTACTTCCGCACCGTCCTCGTGATTGGTACAAGCCACTCCCTCGCAACCCGATAAGGGAGGAAAATCTACCCCTGCACGCACTCAGTGAATGGACAAACCACGTCGACCGCGGTTTATAACGATCCACCTATGCACGTACGACAATCTATGATGTACGTGCTTGGAAATAAATATGAGGAAAAGGGGATTTCTATGCACTTCGATGGATGCGGAGGAAAATCTTCTCGTAGGAGACAGATTTATAGGAAAAGTGGATAAAACTCGGTCTTTTCTGAAAGACACTTTTTATCGAAATTTAAGGAATAAACACAGATGAAGAAGATTTCGCATGTATTTTTCTGTTATGTTTACAGAGAATCATGTAACCAGAATGCTGGTTAAATCAGAAAAAATACTAAGGGCGTATTTAACCATTATTCTAGTTATCTTAACCAGACATTTTTTTGAGTGTACGATTTCAAAAGATTGTAAGTGATGGTTTTAAGTGATTTTAAGGGACTGAAAGGGAGTTTCAGGAGATTTTTGGGGATTTTCAGGGATTTCAAAAGAATTTTAGAGTTTAGGTGCGTTTCTAGAGAGTTTTGTTTTCAAAATAGTTATAGTGGCTTCAAATTATTTCAAGGGGTTTTAAAAAGATTTTATAAGAGGTTTCAAGTGATTTCAAGTGATAACAAAAAATTTAAAACAGTTGATAGTGATTTTAAAATAACTCTAGAATTTTAAGGATTTTAAAAAATTTTCAAAGATTTCTAGCGATTTCAATAAAATTCTAGAAATGTTAAAGGATTTAAAAAGATTTTCTGTAATGTTTACAGAGAATCATGTTTGATTAAATAAAAAGTTCTGTAAACTATCTGTATGCAACTATTGAGTAAAGTTGCAAAATACTGAATTGTTGAAATATTTTGAAAACTACTTGAAATCATTTGAAATTCAACAAAACCACATAAAATCTCTTCAAAATTTCTTTAAAATTTCTGAATCAAAGAAAATTGTTAAGAAAAAAAATCACATTTGAAAAATGATCACATAAATCGTAAAAACATGAATCTATAATTCTAAAAAAAAGATTCAGTGTTTAAGTGAAGCTAATTTAAAGCTTAAAACTCATATCCATCTCATCAAAAGACCCTTCAAAATATTTTTAAAATTCTCTGAATTAAAGTGAGTTCCGGGGAAACTCTCTTATCCCAGTTTCATTCCATTGAGAATCCCTAAATTTAGTCTAAGCAGAAAAAGAAAATAATCCAGTTTACTTCACAGTTTCACACGTCTAAATATGTGAACAAGGGTTATTTTCATTTATTTGTCCAACACGTCTAGTTCCTTCGAGACACAGCTGGTGATTATGATTGCCAAAATCTGGTCCAGCCAAGATTGCTCCGACCTCAATGACAAGATCAACAAATAAATTCGCACCCTTTATGTGTGAAAGGAGATCGTATAATATAACTTCAGAGCTACTTTAATTTCGAACGACTTTTCAATCCTTTAGAATCCACAATCAACAATAACTTCACTCCACATCGGATTAGATCAGATTCATTCGAAAAGAAATTTTTGGTTCATCTTCGATTACAGTGCAACGAAACTGTTTGGATCGGACACAGATTCCGGAATAAATTGGATGCAATTAGATAGAATGTTTTCTATCAAAAACTTTCGCAAGGGTTTCCTACTTTGTATTTTATGTAGGAAGATTAAGTTAGAAAGTACATTTTTATTTCAAAACAATTGGCACTAAATCCGATTGACGATGGAAGTGAGAATTTTTACGTCTCTCTTGTGTATAAGGCATAATGATGCTTTGAGGAAATAAATAATGAAATCATTGACGATGATGACTGGATTGATTTTCACGAGCTCCATGGCGTCCACTGTCATTCAAATGACAAATATTCGGTAACGTTCATTCAGGGTTTACGACCTGTGTTTACGATTTTATACGTCCTCGTAAAGTGGAATTGTCCGACGGTCCGACGATGATTTTCCCTTGGTATGGTGCTCGAAATGTACGTAAGTCCGTAAGATAAGTATACCCTTTCGCTAACGTGTCAGGATTGCCTCCGAGAGCTCTTCACATTCTGTTGATACTCTCAAATCTCAACCCCAGGACATATGTTCCTTCAATTCCCGGTAATCTTGAATAGTATCAATAACCGATTCACTTTTCTGCATTCAAATTTTTTATTCACGCTTGAAATTATTCAAAAATTACGTAAAATGCCAAGAAATCTCTCTAAAACCGTCAAAAATCCTTAAAATTCTATAAATCCCAACAGCGTCAACAATTTTAGGGGAAATTCTCGAAGAAATTTTTTACAGTATTGCTATTGAGTAAATAACGAAAAAGCGCCATTTTTGAGAGAGCATCACGCCATGGAAGATGTGCAAGCCATACTTATTCACACATGAATGCATGAACCAACCAAATATGGAGGTGGAGACGAAGATACGTTGTTGGTCCCTCGTGCGCACATAAAATACAGGATTCACGATCGGGATGTTGTTAGGTACAACCACGTACCTAACTACACAGTAAATGGACGCGAGGTACGCAATTTTCTCGTAACTAAATGGAAAATAAATTCACGGCGGGCTAACTTTATTCCCTTCGACAGTCTCGAGTTTTTTTAAGTCTTGGTTAGGTTTTATGAAGGCAAATTACAGAGCTCTATGGCCGCTCTCCTGCCAACGCTGACGCTCTAGGTGTTTCAGACCTTGGCAACTTTTTCAATTTCATGGCCAAGAGCGCTGACGAAAGCGCCTCCGACGATAACATTTTGTCGTTGCTACCGGATAAAACTAGCCTTCTTCGACCTCCTTTTCTGGGGATGCTCCTCTTTTAACAGCATAGAGAACAAAAGATTGATGTTGTTACGAAAAGTATTTTATTTTATGGTATTTGTGCAGCTTCTGAAGTAACTCTCTCATGATAAAGTAGCCTGATTTGGAGATGCTATTTTTACGGACTTGTTTTTTATAACCCTTGTAAATTATATCTAGGGCTCTAAAATTACGCGCAAGGAATATTTTTCCAGCTTGCACTCATGTATTGCGTAAAATATGACAAAAATGTAGTTTATGGGTCATTTTGTGAAATATGCTCGCGAGATCGGACTTCCTTTTGGACCTTGATATATATGGAATTTCTGAGTATTGGAATAAATTAACTGGTACTTATAATTTTAAATTAATTTCAAATTAAATTTGAAATACCTTGAAAGGTACTTCAAGGAATTTTGTGGAATTTATTTGGGAAGATTGCCGTATGCATGGAATGGACGATACATCAATTATTGTTTTAAAAATAGGTTTTCTAGCTTCTTAGACCGACATTTAGGTAAAAACGTTAACGCGGCCAGAAGTTGGATGGGGCATAAAAGAGTTATCTTCTTCGCAACTACCAGTATCCCAGCTTTACAATTTCCCACTGGACTCACAATTCTGTCGTATTCCCATACTATATATATGTCTAGATCCTCGTTTTAGTCCTAGAGGTCGCTAGTTAGTACCGTTATGTCTGCGTGTTTAATTAGCAATGGACTAAGCCGGATAAACCATAACACAACATCATCGACTCCCTCGGGAAATGTTCACGAGCGTCTAAATGTCACAATTGCAAATTTTGATTTCCGATGAGACTCCTTCATCTTGTACTTAAACATTTTGTGCTTTTCAGGAAAGTATCTGTTGCTGACTCAGAACGATAATTTTAATATTAATAAAATGATATTAATTACATATTTATTAATTATATATTTATTACAAGTAATGGATGATAATGAAATTCGTTTGATTCAATACATTTAGTGCCTTTTATTATGTAAGAGAATAAATTGTTATTTTATTTGAAATTCTAATTTATCGTGTACAATATATCGCAGGTTAATGAAAGTAGGGAATATTTTCACCATATATTTTTAAATGCCCGAAAAAATTGATTGAAATTAGATTTAATTGGTTTGAGTAATAACGTGATTTTGAGATATATCAATGACAAAACCATAATTTCTTTCATGGTTCTATTTTATGTCCGTACTCAGGACAGGTTTGAGACGATCAACAATGGAATCGGCTGACTGCTGGGAAGAAACCGAATTTCCTGCCAGGATACGATCTGGATTACGAGGCACTTCGGAAAGGTCTCTAAAAATCTACCGAATTACCCGAGTCATTAAGTCTTCCCGAGTTCTTTTTTCTAATGAGTTTTCAATCGATTTTCCCGTTCTCTGGACCTAATTCTGCAATTCTCTCAACCTACGCTGAGAGAATAACATTCGTGCAACCAAATGTTCTTTCGGTGCTTCAACTAAAAGTTTTCTTGATTTTAGAACATTTTACTTTTAAATTTCTTCGAATACTTATAAATTACATAAAATTCCTTCAAATACCGTATATAAAATTCCCTATAATATCTCTAAAATCTCAAACAAATTTCTGGATTCCTGAAAACTTTTCAAGATGTATAATTAAATCAATAATCTATCAACAATAATAAATTACTTAATTACAAAATTAATAAAATTACTCAAAATTGAAAGTCGTTTAACCGCCGTGGGAAGAAAAATACCTCGTTCAAAAAATTTTCAGAAAAATTCAGTTATTTTTTCACCAAATGGAAGCTGTTTTGGGGGCGTCCCCACAAATCAAAGTATTTTTTTCGAGTGATCCTATTAAACATAAATCCTCGTATTTCTTTCGCTAGAAAAGGAATAACACAGATCCTCCTTGAAAATCCTCCACTTTGAGGAAAAATTGATAAACGAATCGAGATCGTAAATTTGACGTTCAGAAACAGTCCTTTGACGACAAGCTGCCGACGGTATTCTCGATGGGTCGAGTTTGTAGGCGGAGGCTGTGAGCCTGGTCCGGGTCGATGATACGCGTTTTCGCTCCGATGCTTCGCTACGCTGTTACGAACCGGAACCATGGAACCCATGATTGGGGAAGGGCGACTGGGCGAGTAAGGGTGAGCAAGGGCAGGATTGGGAGAGGATGGCGAACTGAACCATAGAAGGGGAAGGGGGATGGTTTACGCCTGTTGAGAGAGGGAGGAGGAAAGAGGGGGGGTGAGAGAAAGAGAGAATAAGAGGGAGAGAAATATATATATTATATATATATAGGAGAGAAGAAGAGAGAAACGAGGAAGCTCTGCCAGGACTGGCATCAGGGGGTGAATTGCAAGCTATGGAACATAAATAACCACACGTCAACCCCCTCTGCGGGGGATGCACCTCCATAGAGTCTATATAGTCTATATAGTACTATACATGTATACATGTTCTGCTCGTACGAGCCACAAACCCCTTCCTGCCTCTGTTTCAAAGCACAGATTCGATCTCGGTTCCAGAGCTTCCTCGATTACGACTGCAGTAAATCAATGCAATGAATCCGTAGAAATTAGTAGACTGACGGTGAATCACTTTTATTTCATCTAGAGATTTTAGAGGAGATTATTCTATATAGAGGACACAGAGCCTAAAATTTTGTGTAGAGACAGTTTGTGTACTACAAATTATTTCAAGTGTTCTTTATATTAGTTGAAAATTAAAAAGTTTGTGGTTGAAATGTTATAAAAATAATTATTATAGAAAGAATAATTTTAAGAGTCGAAACTGAATATTCTAAACGTGGCCTGGATCGAGGATTAAAAGAAGGTATATTCTGACGTTCGATCAAAACGGACATTTTACCAGAAAACGGGGACGTCTGGTTTAAAATAAAATTGCAACTTTCTTTTAATTTTTAACAAAAAGTTCTACTTGACGCAGATAAAATCCCTAGACTTATATTACATGCGAGAATGTACCTTATACATTTTGATGTGAGCTCTGAGGATATAGATAAAAGACGAGTCCTGTCTTTCAGAAGATTTCAAGAAGGAGAAGGTGGAATCATAATCTCCCATGAATAAGGGATGAAGCGAAATCCTCTGAGCGTTCTTGACAGTTCTGCGTTTGAATGACGAACTGATTCTTGGTAGCATGGCAACTTCTGTGAGCTTACGACGCCATTAAAATAAAATAAAGCTCGCTCTTCTCTTTCACCCCTTCATCCATTATCCTCCCCCCCAACCCTCCAACCATCTTTTCCTTTTTCCCTCACAGCTTCCGCTATTTTCTTTCAAGAACCACTATATTTTCTCCCAAGACTTTTTTTTTAACAATCGCAAAACCTCTTTTTCACTTTCTTCTCTAACAGTGATTTCTTGCTTTTTCCACCTATTAAGAAATAATTTATATGCAAGACAACATATCTTTCTTTTTTTCACATTTACCGATCTGGCTCAAGTCGGTTTGGCTCTGGTCCGGGCGAAATTTCTGCACGGGCACTACAATTGAAAAGGAAGTAAAATTGAATTCGCTTTATTAGTTTCTTTTACCAAAGAGTGAATCAACATTTCTTTTCTCTTTTTTGCTTTTGCTCGACATACGTGATTTTAGTAACGTTTAAGAGCCGACCGTGAGCCACAACTTCTCTTTATATAGGTGCGATTATCCGCAAGAGCGTCGACGAGCGGCGATTTCTGCGATGCCTCTCGGCACCGACGCACGTAACCGAATACCAAAACTGGCTGTAATACTCGTGTATAAGCACTTTTCTTCTCACGTAATTATGGGTACAAAGTGTTTATTCCCTTATACGTGTGAGTACACGCACTTAACTTATTTTGAGCAGGAAGGCAATTTTCAATTCGCACACCGTTTCGTAATGGGCTCGCAATGAAGGCAAACTCCCGAGGGCATTGTATCCCTAAAATGATGGAAATAAAATTTTAATTATTTGATCTGTTTTCAAGGCGGAAAAGAACGTTAAACTTTAACATTCTAATATTTTAAACCCATAAACTTATTTTATGTTTGCAAGCGCGCTAACAACTGATACAAATTGTCCTGTTCACTTTTTCAGCAATCAAGTTATGATAATTGTATCGAGTCTTATTTTGTCAATTAATTTAGTTCAAGTTTAGAATAATTTATAGACCGGAATTATCATATTTTTAAAATTAAAACATATATTGGTGCAGAAGTAATCACCAACGTCCATATATTTATTATTAAAAGTTCGCTGGAACAAATAAAGTTACAATTTTAGCTTTCTGGTTTTTAGAAGAACATTTTTCGTAGCAATAGATTATTGCTTACAAGACATCGTAGATGCCCACATTGTTGCTGATACCAGAGGATATTTTAATGGCCGAGGATCGTCGTTGGCTCTTTACAACTACGACGTACGCAGCTCATCCCTAACACGCCTACGTCGTTGCTATAACATGGTCATTCTACGTTATATATATATATATATCAGCCAGGGATTTGTTCAAAAGCCTTTTGCATACCTGCATAAATTAGGCACTCTCTCTATATCTGACACGTTCATTGTAAATCCTTTCAAACATTCTTCCAACTTAAGAAATAAGAAGAAACGAGGTATCCTTAAATCAGAAACTTCAAGACTGAACAAATAATTTTATTTACATTTTTCTGACAAGTAAAGTAAGACAACTGTCACATATCGATTTTGATGAAACTTCGCAGATTTGTAGAACTAGGAAAATCAGCAACACGTAATTTTTCATATCGGCGCATAAACAATTATAAGGGTAGAAACTACCCCTCATATATAAAGGGTGGTCTTCACCTTTCAGTGGCAACAAGTCGGATTCTAAAGATGAGATGCTTTTAAGGAGTTTTCGATGTCGCTGAATTCAGATCTGAGGTGAAAATTACGAAATTCAAGATGGTGGATCCAATATGGCGACTAAATAATATATTATTCAACTCATTATAGTAGAAAAACGGAAACCACCCCTAGCTTGCGACGAGCACACGCCATATTTGATCCGCCATCTTAAATTTCGTAATTGTTGTCATTCAAAGGTGAATTATATATGAGGGATAGTTTCTGCCCTTAGAATTGTTTATGGGCCGATATGAAAAATTACGTGTTGCTTACTTTTCCTAGTTTCTACAAATCTGCCAATATTTAAACAAAATATGAATGAATTACTTCCTTAGTCGAGAAGAAGAAAATTGTATTTAAATTAGAAGAGAGGAATTAAATAAGTTCTGATCACAAAAGTCTAGAAAAACGTGTCACATGCTTTAATTTAGAAATTGTTGAAAGGAGTGGTCCTATTTATATATTTATCATGCTTCTTTTCGTGACTGGTCATCATTTACTGCCCCAAAGCGATACACGAAAAAAGCTCAACTTATTTTTAAAAATTGTTTATATAGGAAAAGGAAAGACACGCGAGATGGTAATTACATTACATTACTTTACATTAAAATAAAAATAAAGTTAAATTAATTTTCTATAAAAAAAAAACAATTCCCTCCTAAATAATACGAAGGTATTTTTCTTCGTAGATTAAAAACAAATTAATAAAAGTTACATAATAAATCAGGGGGGGTAGTGTTATGGGGGAAGGAACACCTAATATTTGTTAGGATACCTAACAAATATTATATATGGAAAATTTTTTAGGGTTGTCATACTACAAGAAATACTTCCCTCCTTTGGTACTTAGTTCTGGGAGGATCCAGTACCAGAAATGATTCTATTAGCGATACCATTAACAGGTCGGGTTTATTATGCTTGACGGCCGCTTTTATAGTTATAACTTGAAATATACCTAACCCACCCCGAACATACAGAACGGCTCGAAAGAGGGTTGCTGACACCAATTAGGTTTGATATAGTTGTATCTGATGATTTGTCTTCTAATTTATGAGAAACCGTCCGAGTCCTGCGAAATCTTAACTATCAGTTTGTGCACATTTTGCGAGAGGGTTTAGATTTGTGTTTGAACGCTCGCACGTAAAATGGACGTTAGATGTCTCGTTAGAGGGATATTACTTTTCTGAAGAAGGGGACGAACAAAGTTCCGGAGTTCTCATAAGGGTGGGTCCTTCAGGGACGTTGAAATTCACTTTTCGTATCTAATTCCATCATTATCATTCTCAATTTTTACACATTTTTATTGTTAGCAATGTTTATATATTCATATAATAATATATTATATATCCATTCATTTTTGAACATCTTCAACGGTCACTTTAGTTCAGTAATTCTCTTAAACTCGATCGACCAAAAATATCGTCCCTCTCGTGCATATTTAGGGCGGCGTCTCTCGAGGGATGCGTTCGCCATGTTTGTGTGCACAGGGTCGAAATTAATGGTTCATAAGGGGTTGGTCCGGATATTAGTGTCGCAGACCAGAACGAATGTTCCGTTTTCCACGGAGGGTTGTCGGTTTCTTTGACTCCACAAGTACCAGCGACGAAGTAAAGAGTCTTTTTACTATTTCAGCTCTTTATATCGACGCGACATCCGCGCCCTAATAAATTTCATATTTTTTCTCGTCAGACTTCTGTCTCCACCCTTCGAAACTCCCATGCAAGAAAAAGTTATTCGTGCGTGAATTATAGCTACGCGATATAATGTAGCCGTAACTATAAAGCTGCTGATAGATTTTTAAAACGGGATTTAGTTATCACGTTTATTCATTGAATTGTATAGCTCGAAATTTGCTTTCGTCGTTTAGTGTAATTGACGAGGAGTGTCGTAAATTATTCTTTAGGATTTTTTTTCTTATACAATTTCTACTTTGCAACTTTGTTAGGGTGTTTTGGGATGCTCCACATAGTCTAAACGCTATAGAATATTTCGTTTTTGTACGAGGTATGTTTATGGTGAGTCTTTATGGTTCTGAGAAAAGGCTTTGTGGTGAAAAATCAGTGGCGGAAAAATTTTCATACATTTACGTGACAGTTGGTCTCTGAGAGCCAATATAATTTTAAAGAAAGAAGAATAACAGGGTTAATAAAATCATTATAGAAAATTTATCAATAAGCTCT
This sequence comes from Synergus gifuensis, assembly GCA_904066015.1. Taxonomy (NCBI): domain Eukaryota; kingdom Metazoa; phylum Arthropoda; class Insecta; order Hymenoptera; family Cynipidae; genus Synergus; species Synergus gifuensis. The sequence goes on from CAJFCO010018153.1 coordinate 132,078, forward strand.
AATTTAAAATAAAAACGTCTTTATTACATCACAGAAAGAATTCTGAACGAAATAAACAAGTTTTTCGCAACCAGCTAAATCTAACGTTTCAGACTCCGGTACTTAAATTCATGACGTAAGGAACGAATGACGAGGAGAAGATGATACGAGAGGATGAAGGAAGGGACGGAAAAGTCGTAAAATAACGGAAGTCGCTTTGTGAGCGGTGCTCAGGAAGCGCACTTCGAGAAACCTCTGAAAGCTCAGCTTCCTTTTGGATTCAACTGACATACGCGAATACGGGGACACTAAATATATCTCGATCTTATTTCTCAGTACGACCTGAAAATAGCAGGGGAATTCTTATCTCCCCCTGATGAAAAAAAACTCATAGCTGCCTCCCAGCTTCAAAAAAGAGAAGCTCGAATGTAAAGCATTTAATAATTAATTCTATAAAATGATACTTGTGAAAGAGATTCGACTTTCTCCTTGAAAAATGTTACTTATTGGGACATTTTTCCAAGGAACATCATCATTAATAAGAACGCGATTCTTAAAAATATAACTAAACAGTATTTTTCCAAGGTTTTCTCCAAGATATGTTATTCCTTCCTATAAAACCTTAAAAATGTCAGATTCGCTTTATGACTCTTCTAAAATAGGAGTTTTGCAATCTGGGTGTGAAAACAAAGCGAAAGAGAAGAAGCTTAACTAGGAGAGATGCATGCAGGATGCTGGAAGATCACGCTATCCCTTATCGTTGTCGAAGCTCGCAACAAGGGCGCTATTAAGTTGAAGCTGTAGAGATAGCGAGCGCAGAGTTTTAGAGAGAAACGTGCAATTCAGGCTCTGGAATGTCCCGTCCCTCGTTCAAGCTAAATCCCTGACTGTCCTCATTCCCTTTTGCCTCGCCTTTTGCTGTTCCTTCACCTCATACCTCAACTTCAACTCACCCTTCAACTGCTCTTCATCTGCTCGTCTCATCTTCTTTACACCCCTTTTCCCGCGATGAGCCACGATGCCCACCCTCAAGTCGACGAAACGACGGTCGTGATTACTCATTCGAATTCCAGGACATTCCTGCATAGCATTCTCTAAATTTAAATCTGTGACAATTTTCCAAAACCCTTTTACAAACTCCTTTCTCACATTCTTTTTTCTCATACTTTCTTCTTTATTCCCCCCACACCCCGCCCCATAAAGCCTTTTGAGAAGCCCTTTTTTCTACCCACTATTGCCAAACTCTGTTTCTAAATCTTTTTTTCTCATCTACTGGTCATGAACCCTTTTCCAAACCTCCTTTTCCCATCCACTTTTCAAATATACTCTCGAAATATTTTTTAAACCCCCCTCATACTTTACAAATCGATTTATGATCTCTTTTTTCATCCCCTTCCTCTCAATCTCTTCCAAATCCACCAATCCCTCTGTTTCAATTTTCCTACATTTCCAAAAACCTCATTTTCCAACCCCCTTTACCAACCCCCATCCCAATCCTGGAATTAATTTTATTCCTCAATTTCGGTAGTCTTGAAATAAAAATAGAGCTATAAAATTGAATAAGAAAACATGAATAGCTCTATAATTTGTAAGTCAAATGTAATGTGGTTTAGTTTATGACATACCTCTTGAATACACGGTTATGTATTTTTAATAATTATTATAAACTATTTTTTATATAGTTCATAAACCTTTAGAGTTCTCGATAAAAGCACACTTTGTCATTTTACCGCTCAAAATCAATGTCAAATTATGCGAATATAATAAAATACAGAAATTACTTGTACAAACAATAAACATAGACATTATATCATATTTTCTGTAAAATCGTTAAATATAACATTCTATTAAAATATAATGGAATCAAAGTACTCATTTTCCAATTATCATTATTGAATATTTCTAATTAATCGCTATAGGATTTTATGGAAAATATAATTATGTTTGTTATTTAATTTATTTAATTGACAATAAACATTCTGCGATTCAATAACATTAATATAACTACTAATCATATTATTTTCAATATTACTTATAGTCTGTTTATAGTGAAGACAGAGGAAAACCAGAATTTTCAATGTGTAGACGGAAAAGAGTTTCTCTTTTCAGTAAAATATATTTCTTCATGAAAGCAGACATTTTTCAACCTAATAAAACTTAAAAGAACTTCGTCATAAATTAAAGACCCTCCCGATTAGAAACGTGTTTTTCGTAAAAATAAATTCCATGAAAGAAGAGCACATCTTCCCTAAAATCTGGAGAAATCTTCTCAAATGGTCAAAGAGCCATTGCGGAAGTTCCAGAAGTGACCCTAATTGGTTTATTGGTAGGGATTACGTTTTGGTCGGTCAACACAAACGAGACCCTTTTTTCCCTTAAGAAAACACCACATCGAATCCTTCCTTTGCAACCTGTTACATTTTTTCCATTTTTTCTCGAAAAAATAGTTTCGTCTCCAGATACAATACAAAGAGGATGAAATTCGTGTTACGAAACATGTCAATAAAGTGAAAATGACCTCAAGGTTGCGCTCCATTTTTTACAATGCCTATATTTTAAGAAAGACCTGCAATTTTTAACATTCTTGTAAAAAAAATCATTTCTTACCTATCACTTCCTAACTATTTATTCTTCAATTTATTCCTTCAATTTATTCTTAAAATTAATTCTCTGAAAAGTATTCAAAAGTAGGCACTTAGGTATTCATTCAATTAAATTCATGCAGATTAAGTTACAAAATAGCCGATACCACCTTGAAAGACACAAAGTGGAGTATTCAAAAATATTTTCCTTGAAACTGATTTACGACCCCTACTAAAATTTTATTTCCACAATAAAAGCGCAAACTTCTAAACCATAATTTCAAAAAGAGTTCAGGTTACTGATGGCAAGAAATTGCTTGGACGTATGTCCTTGGACGATAATTCAACTTCTTGCAATCTTGCAAGAGCAATTTGGATTTTTTTTTCTTTGGAAGAGAAGCAAAGTACGAATACAAATTTGCGTTTGTGTTCATTGAGCCTGGGCAGATTACGTAACCCCATAAAAGTGGTCTTCACGCGGACAGTTTCTTGGGGGCGAGTGGCGAGAGTTCTGAAGAAGAAGGAGCCAGTCAGCCAGACGAAACTCACTCATCGTGATTTAATGATTTAACCTCAGGTACACAGTACAATTTTACAGCGCCGTTCTTAACGACTGCAATATATTTACACGTGTATTTACGACTGTCCTCCGGTGCCCCTTAAACCTACCCGTGAACAACTAGATGCTCGAAATCCATTGATCATTTTTTCACCCATTCGAATCCCACACTAGCAAACAGATTTTTGTTGTGTATAATATTTCAAGAGAGAGTATTTTTCTTTTTATGTGGAACTTTCTTCAAATTTTATTACATACGTTAGAATAAAATTCCTTTTTTTTCCTTGACAAACAAACATTTGACAAAGGAAGAAGCATTTTGAAAGCCGACAACAATTAAAATATCGAAACGAGTTTTCTGAATCATGAAGAATCTTCACGTGTAATATGTTCTGCACCTGGGCAACTACAAAGATGGTTGAAGCAGTTAGGCAACCTCATATTCTCTACCTTACCAAGAGGAATAACGAGCGATTCCGCTTACACAATTATCTTCCCGCTATATATCCTTGGCGGCTTGTGGCACGTCGTTTTAAGTAGAGGCTTGTCTCGCGCCTCTTTTTTTATTTTTATTTCTTTTCTACCCATCGCCTCATTTCTGACCCTCTTCGGTCCCCTTGACTTCGTTCTTATCCACATCGGTTTAAGCTCCTCAATATGTTCCTCCTCTTAAATTTTTGCTTCAGCTCCTTCTCTGCTCAAAACTTCCAATCCTGCTCAAGAATGGGAATGGCAACAGGTTAAGAAATATTAAAATTTTTAAGATATATATTCACATGGCCTCGGAATGTGGACAAGCATTCCTTGACAAATATTGTAATAAAAAAGTTGCTGCGTTCCAAAAACATGAATAAAATTTATACCTAAAAACTTGAACCATTTCAATGGGAATAAGAAATTAGTTTTAAATTTATAAGTTAAGTATAGTTTAAGTTTAAAGTTAAATATATATCCAGTAAAGTTAAATTAAATTTTCCTCCAAATCTCGCCGTACATATCAAATCATTTGGAGCTATAATCTACATATACGACGACATTAAAGCGGCTAGCACTCATGGACCCTGGTCAGAATGATTTGTATTCCTGATATATTAGAACCTGGTCCCAAACTTTTTCTTCCAATGGCGGAAAAAAGGCGTCAGGTTGGGTGGGATTTAGTTTTTTTAAAATGTTTTTAAAACCAGTAAACTCGTGACTTGTGGGAGGGGCAAGGTCTTCAACCGCAGGAGGCACTTTATTATCCACCATGTCCAAGAAACACAGGACATATATGTCTCGACCGCCATCATACCTTTTCCAAAATTTATGAGACGCCAAAAAGGGATCGCCATCGCGATCAAGAAATTCCATTTTTAGTCTCTTTTATACATTATCTTCCGTAGCCAATCTCTTAAGACCACTAATGCTTCCTTATAGCTTTCAAAAATTGTCCTGTCGGCAATTTTTATCTCGGATCTTTAACATGATAATCTCATCATTTCGGAGAGAGATTGATGTATCGATCTTAGGAAAAAATAGCAATTTCGAGACCTCACTTTTGTGATCTTGATAGATACGTTAAGGATCAATTAAAAAAACAATAAAAATAGACTGTTGTTACTGAGAATAGGTAGGTTTTATATACATAATACGGCGGAATTGGATACATGTTAATTATGGAGGACATCCGAAAATTTATAACGATTGATATATTACATTCCCTTAAAAAAAGGTAATATAGAAGATTTGTCTTTTTCATAAATTTCTACATGAAGAAATATGCATACATTAAAGAATACATAAATATACATTGAAAAAAGAATAAAATTGAGGGAAATATATTGCGGATCGAGCACCATACAGCTGTGGGTTAAATTTCGATTTGATCGTCTGGAATAGAAGAAAGAAGAGCTGTGGAGAAAAATATGATGGCGGAATCGTTCACACGAACGTTGCATACCTGTGGCAACAGCCTCTTAAATAAAGTCTCTTTACAGTTTACAGGCTGCCACAATGTCTGTAGCAACCACTTGCTGCTCACTGCTAGGTTGTCGGTTGTCGTATAACTCAAGAGGTGCTTTCGTGATGTTGATTGCACTTCTGTGCGGGGCTATACGTTTATACGGCTACAACAATAATTGAATACATCAACGAGTTACCGTATTGCCTTGTCTTGCTTACGATGAACCAACCGATTTTTCCTTTCGCTGACAGAATATATGAGCCGGAAAGTTACTTTCGCCTACCGCCGGAATGCCAAAAGAGCAAAAAAAAAAACTTAGTCTACAATAAAAATTAATCACAAAAGATTAACACACATAGAACATTATAGTACACCCATTAATGGATTTAACGAGAAATGAATGAAAAAAACGTTAAATATAAAGTGAATGCCGAATAAATCAGCCGTAATCTCTGCATATAAAATATCCCACCCTCAGAGACTGAGGGTTCTCAACCGAATCGTAATGAGGTGGTAAATCCAAGAACTGCCAGAAAAAATAAATACTAAAAATAAAATAAAAAATGTCGAAAGCGCACAAAGGTGTCTGGCATTCCTGCGGTGAGTTGAAATCCGGTTAAAAGCGATCGGACTCTACCCTGCGGGGAGGAGGAACAAGGTAGATTTACTATCGAGTGTTGTAGAGATTTCATTTCTTGGGGGTGTTTAGGGGGAGATGACTCGGCTATTCAAGCGATCCCATTACCGGAGTCAAATGTGATTTAGGATCTTGGCCTTTAAACAGCCACATCAAGATGCTACATCCAAGGAGAAACTTTTTATTCTTTTATTCTGTCTTCTTTTTTTTTATTTTTGGTGCGAGACAACCGCCATGTTAGAGGCTATCATGGGCGTATCATCTTTCTTCAGGACTCGGGACTTGAAGAAAAAGGTGTGTAAAGGTGTGGACCAATGTATAAGTATGGACCAACTAGCCATGTTCTGTCCTGGCGGACATGATTCTATTCTTACTTATTCTTATTTCTTCCCCATACCCACAATTATGTAGACAATGATGGTCGACGCATAAATATTCACGCCGGCAACGGCCATAAATGCTACCGTCGCTGCGTGGAGTCGTTTCTCCCTATACGTGCGTGGCAAATAGATACGGGATATTCATATTATATTATAACTGTGTAACTATATATATATGTATTTATATACCTATAATAGATAAATATGTAGGTATATGTAAGATTTAAGAATTTGTGTGAATTGCATCTGCATAGTATAAACATGAAGTTGTATAAGTTGTTCAGTGGATGTAAAAATATTGCGAGGAGAAACTACAGTTATTCAGTTTTTAGGATTTTTATCTTTTTAGAACATTTGTCATCTCCAAATCTGTATATGACATGTTAAAAAGTTGTCAGCTTTAGTATGATTCTCAATAAAGAAAGCATAATTATAAGAAAAAATTTTCTATAAAAATAAGAAGAAAGTTTTATATAAAATATATGTATAAAGATTTCTGTTTGAAGAACATATTAAGAAATAGTATAATAACAAATATAATTACGTAATATGAAATACTAGCTTATATATTTAAATTTATTAAACTAGAGTTTATGTTTTGTAACCAGGATATTTTCATTTAACGTTGTGGAGCCGAGGTAGTGGAATCGCGTTCCACCCGCGAGAAATCAATAACGCTGGCAGCGCCTGTCCTTTAGGCATTATGGCTCCTCTCGTTCAATATGAAATAGTACCTATGGCAGAAATCTATTTACAAACATTTTGATACACCGCTTAAGTTTTTAGCGAGCTACGTGTTGCATGTTTATCAATAAAAAGGATTAAGTATGTAATTCGTTCGGATTATGGATTAAAAGACCATAGCATAACTTTAATACTTTCGGGTCATGCTTATTGTAGAAAACTTTGTAAATAACCGAATCTGTGTCTATAACAAAACTCTAAAAATACAAATGGGAGTGCAAATCTCCCTAATTTTTATTCCTTCTCTCCATTTTCTAGAGCTCACTTGGACTTTAAAAATAGTGTCAATTTTCTGTATTTCAGTCATTGCTTTGATATCCGGAACGGCGAGGGTTAGAGAAATCGAGCAGTGGGTCAGCTTTCTAAAAATTCTAAAAAGAGCGTCTGGAATTCGTTTTCAAGAATAATCAGGAGATTCATCTGCAGAGTTAAGGGTAGGTAGGTGGACCAGAGGAAGAGGAGAAACGCGATTTTCTTTTTTTTGGTACCCTTCGAGTTCGAAGTTGCAGGAGAGCCATAAAAACAATTATTATTGTATACAGCTGACCAGTCAGGCTCTGTTTGTGCAGCCACTGCTACAGGATCGCTCTCTCTATCTCTCTCTCACTTCCTCACTCATATCCTACTAACATGGTCTCACCACTGGAATTTATTGCTTAGCTTCGTCGCGCGGTTTGCTTCGAATGATAAAAAAAATAAAAGAAAATCTAAAAGTCGCAATGACTGTTCTCGGTTCGCCCTTCCTGGAGACCCCATCATTGAATCCGGTTTGTATGTAAAAAAATAAATAGGAAAATAAAAAGGAAAGATAAAAAGGAGAGGATAAAATCCTGACGTCATTTTGATATTCTGTAGTTCTTATACATGTTCAGAAATCACGGTTCGTTTAATTTCGACTATGAAGTTTTATCTGCTGCTTAAAGAATAACAGTTAATTTTTATTTCCCTTTCATTTACTTTTTTATCTCTTTGAGTATTTAATTTCCTGATTGGATGAATAATATCGAGTTTAAAAAACTTATGGTCGTTCTTTCGACTCTCATATTAAGCCAATGGGTTTTATATTAGAGACTAAAGTGCAAATTGGTGTACAAGTGATGGCGAGTTGTAAAATTGTTAAAACTCGATATAAAGGTGAATAATAGGAATAAGAGATGACGAATAAAAAAATGATTATGCGTAAAACATGCAATGACCTTTCCATTAATATTAGAACGTATTTAGTGTTCTGAAACGTTTTTTTTTATAGATTTATATTGATTTTTGTTGTCTCCACTTATGTTTCTACAATTTCTGCAATTATTGAAACGGCTTTTTTTAAATTCGTCAAATCTATTTAACATCTTCTTATTCAGGGAGGTGAGGTTCCAAGACTCGTGGCAACTCGTTTTACGTGTTAATAAATAGCCAGGTTATTACCACCAAGCTAATTCCTCGGTCACTCTCTTCGTTTAACGAAGGCAATTATGACAAGCATGAATGTAAGCACTTAATAGTATTATATGTACAAAAGCTCGCGCATCTACTTCCTCAAGATTTAGTTCCAATTGTATCTGTCATCAAATTAATTATGTCTAATTCATCAATAAAATTCTCTTTCTCTTTTTGCAGAAATTTTCTCCGCTTTCTTATTCCAAACTTTGATTTTCATTATATTCAAAATTGAAATCCCAATAAAACATATAAATAAGACTCACTTTTAGACTCCATTACTTTGCCCATCTCAGTGTATTCCATTATATTAAAACACTTTTAATTAAATTGAAGAAAAACAAAGTAAATATATTATCACGCACTTTCATCATAAACCACAAAATCATTTTATGAATGAACTTTTTTTAAAACTTTTCACCACATTAACGTTTCCAACTACTCAGAAACACGGTAAAAGAAGGCAATTTATTAAAAAGATAATAAATACCGGAAAAAATGATAAAAGTGTAATTTTTAATGATTTGTTTCAGTAAAGAGTCGAAGTCGATTGTCCGACGTTCGAGAGTTGCACTGAAAACGCGCGAGCATTCCTAGCTTATATGAGAAGGCTTATATACTTAATTGCAAGTACGATACTTTTATTGTGCATTAATTCAGCGATTGTCGTTACAAAATCAATTCGCTTTGATATTCGAGGCCTCGTAAAGTTATTTAACGTCTATTATAAAAACAACGTCTGCTTACACACGCACAAACCCACAACGCGTTGTGAGGGCCGTAAAGGTCCGCGACACGTCGTCTTAAGTGCACGTATATTTTCTTCTAGGCACTCTTATGCGAACTTGCGTACACTATTTCGCATTATACGATGTCTAAGAATTGCCCCTTTTTTTCAAAATGAGGAGTAAAAGATTTACCATGCAAATGTATCCGATATATAAAAATAAAGAAGATATTACTGCGTAAACCTTTTCTGTATAAGCAGCGCACAACACAGAAATTTATTTTTTGAACGTTACATCTTCTTTATTATGACTTTTTAATGGTTAATTTGATTATTATTGAATAAAAACGAAAGAGGTTTGAATCATTGAAAAGCTTTGAATAATTGAAGAAGTTTTATAAATCATTTATAAGAATGGATTAAAAATGAACTTTTATCCAATATATTGTCGAATTCGTTTGCAACTTTTCACAAAATTTTATATGTTTGGTTACAAACAAGTGAGTAGAGTTATGTGAGTTTAAAAGATGGATTCCGCTCGAAATTTTCATATTTTCTGAACACAAAAAATAAACGGGTTGCGTTCGTTGCTCGCGACGGACTGCAGTTTCCTGCGATGGTTCTCTCAGAAGCGAGAACCGTCGCGAGAGTTCCCAGCCGATATTTACAGAGTTTATTATCACATATTCATGGCAAACGAACGGCATTCCTAAAACTACAAGTTTTCTCTGAAAAAGAGGGAACTTCTTTTTATTTCGGCGTGTATCCATGTGTATGAGTAAATCTCATTTATTGTTTGGTAATGGAACATAAAGAATTGAGCAGAAAATTTAAGGTGAACCTGAAAATTAAAAAATAACATACAATTAACGATATATGAGATTTATAATCTGGATTCTTGTTTTTATGTAAATATATATAAAAATGTATATAAAATTGTATACTTTTTGAGCTTGAAAGAAAAGTAGACTCTGACAGGAAATTTTGAATCCTCTAAACTAACTTTCAGTAATTTTTGTACAACAATTGAACTTGTAAATGAACTTATCAAAAATACTAGTGTTATTTTCTAGAATATTTTAATTTTTTAGAAAAAACTTGCACATTGTTTGATTTAGACGACGATTTGAATAGTTATTTTAATATTTAAAGTTCAAAATATAGTCATTTCCTGATGAATAGATAAAACTTTATTTTTTCTATTTAAAAAGATATAAGAATGAGTTTTGTACAAAATTTTCAAATTTTTACTCTGCCATCTGTGAGTGTATAGCTGAATTCTCGAAGGAAACGGTGTTGGTAAAGATGGTATTTCCTACCCCCAGTAGGACAGAATTCAACCGTCGATAATGAGTTCTTATATCCTCGAAAGTTGAAAACAGTTGAAAATCAATTGATCTACAATTCAAATTTGCTCTTAATAAAAAATAAACATTTGTTCTAAGTAGAAAAACTAATTTTTTTAAACAAAAAACTTAAATTCTCACATTTGATTGTATCTGCTCCCACAACAGAAAAACATACATTATTTAAACATAGAATTTTGTATAGAAATTAAAATCTCACTATATGTTATATAAATTAATAAATTATAGCAAGTGTTCTGTTGCAAAAACCAGAGACAAAAACTTAAACTTTTAATATTTGCTTTCATGAAACAATAAATATAAAATTTCTTCACAGAAAATTAAAGAAAAACACTCTTTATTTCACAAAAGAAAAAAATCTTTTATTTTTTAAAATTGCATCTTTATCTGTTAAATATTCTATCAATTTTCTTCGTAATTAATAAAATGATCGGAAATATTTGCATCAAGAAAATGCAATAGAGTCTGAGCCTTCATAAAATGAGTGGGTGGTGAGATTCAAAGAAGGGGTGGGTTTGCAAGAAAGGCGTATATCGTTTTTTAGAGTCTGCTCAGCGCTACGCTGCGGGTTATTACCAACCATAAAGTTTTACGAACCGAAAATATCAAGCATTATTTCTATAGAAGGTTTTACAAACATATATATGTTGGTAGGTGCAACCCTGGCTCATTTTTCATTACCTACCATTCCGCAGGGCAGAAAAATTCACCATTCAAATTTCAAAATCATAAACTTACATACAGTTATATATACTATACAATATACAAATATATATCACAAATTTATAAAAATTGAGGAAGAAAACATTGACACAAAAAATGTCCAGTTAGATGAGAATTTTTTATTGTTGGTTGATAGCTTAAAATATAGTTTGATCGACTTTAAAAAATAATTTTCTGCTCGAGTTCTAAAGACCAATTTGTTTCAAAAAACAAATTCGCCTGCTCTGTAATTTGGTTGTCTTCGCTTTAAAAAGCAATTAATATTGGAACCCCATAAAAATACCATTTTGGGTCCATAATTTCACAAGGCGTCGAGTTATTCGAGGGTAGGTACCTCCTAGTCATTTTTCAAGCAGTAAAGGTAAAGGTCATCACTTAGACGCTAATTCTAAGGTTACCATCACCTCCAAAGGTGTTATCCACAGCTACTGACTGACTGATTTATTGTGAGATAAAAATTTAACAAGCTCCTACATTTTTAAAATACAGCTATTTTTTACGAACTACGAAATGCATCTTCAGAAAATGATTATACGCCATAAATATTTTAAATTCTAACGCCCTTATGAGTTTACGAATATTAAAAGTAGCCCTCGAATTATTACACGGGCAACTATGTAGTCTATAGAAAAAGTATGAATTTAAAATCTTTTAAACAATTCTTTTATCGAAAACACATGAGTCGAAAAATATTATATTATTTATATTACTATATTAAGTATAGAATTTTTCTGACTTTACCAATTTAAAGAGCAAGTTTTAATTGATGCAAAACGCTCGCAATCAAAAAATCAATTTTTGGCTAAGGGTTCTTTCTTCGGAGGTCTTTACAGAGAAAAATTAAGGCTGCAATAAATAAACTTAGTACTTTTTTATAATACAAGTTAAATTTTATTATTTCGTTATCAATTTGATTGATAAATTTTCTACATTATCAACTATTAATTGAACAAACTTCTAATTCTACTACCAATGGTTAAAGAAGAAAAAGAACTGTCCGAATCACTATCAGAAGAATCAGAGGATTCTTCAGAAGTTGAATCACTATCGGAGGAATATTCAGAAGCCGAATCACTATCAGAGGATTTTTCAGTAGCTGCAATTAAAACTTCAATTTCTGAAGTAACTACACTCGATTCACTCGACTCGCTTGATTCGCTTGATTCACTCGATTCATTACTGCTCCTGTCTTGTCCACATTTAGAACAACCCAGATGCTGAAACAAAAACAAAAAATGAGACTTGAATCGTTGCAATTCATCTGCATTTCTAATACTATATTATACACCAAGGGGGAAAATAGGAACTTTTTTTACGAGTCTCTTTTTGTACGCCTCTAGCTCGTGCTTCGCATTCGCTAAGCTTCGCAAAAAAAACATACACGAGTCGAAAAAATCCCTTTCTCCCATAGCTCATACGATATATTTTATGATGTATCATTTCCACCGTTTTCGTACGAAACGGAACTAAAGTTCTACTTTTTATTTCCTGGGCTAAAAAATACTTTTTACTCCCAAGATAGTAAAAAATAGATCTTTTGCCGAGTTCCATAAACATGAAAAACAGCTGAAGTCGTGGATGTAGCAAGAAAGTTGTTCTGTGATAATTCAGTTATTTAGATGTCAATAAATCATTTGCAAAGGACAAACATACGTAATTGTAAATTATGTGCTGAGGATGTTGTTGATTTAGAGAAGAAGATGCAGGTGATCCAGAAAGTTGGGGTGAACCTGAAGATTGTTGTTGTTGCTGCTGTAGTTGACCCGAAGGAGATGGTTCAGATTGTGGAGGTGACCCTGAAGATTGTTGTTGTTGCTGTTGTTGTTGTCCCGAAGGAGATGGATTAGATTGTGAAGATCCTGAAGGCTGTTCTTGTAGAGAAGGAGATGCAAGTGATCCGGAAGGCTGGGATGATTCTAGGAGTTGTTGTTGTTGCTGTTGTTGTTGTTCCGAAGGAGATGGATTAGAGTGTGAAGATCCTGAAGATTGTTCTTGTAGAGAATGAGATGCAGGTGATCCGGAAGGCTGGGATGATTCTAGGAGTTGTTGTTGTTGCTGTTGTTGTTGTCCCGAAGAAGATGGATTAGATTGTGAAGATCCTGAAGGTTGTTCTTGTAGAGAAGGAGATGCAGGTGA
>CAJFCO010018153.1:145294-158974 GCA_904066015.1 Synergus gifuensis
TCCGGAAGGCTGGGGTGATCCTGAGGATTGTTGTTGTTGTTGCTGTTGTTGTGGGAGTGGAGGCGGTTTTTGACAAGAACAAGAACAACAAGGACAAGAATGAGGTAGGGGTGGTGATGTTGCCAAAGGTGGAGGTATTTGTTTACAAGGACAAGATGGTCTACCTGTAATCAAACAAATTCTTCTATTACTAATCAATATTCATCTATTCCATTAACAAATTTCTATAAAAGTTAAAGATAATATAACTAATTCTCAACTTCATACGAAAGTAGTTTTAAAATTTTACCCGAAAAGCAATATAAGATTCAATTAACATTAATCAAACATTTATTTTGATTCACACCGTGAACGCTGACGTCTGCCACTAAGAGGAAGCACAAAAGGAACTTCTTCATCTTGACTAGATATTGCTCCGGAACGCTCGTGAATGTTTTGTTTTTTCATGTTGGGCTTTATATACTTTTCTTGAAAGTCAAAACTCTATTTAAAATACATCGAATAATAATACTTGTTTTTGACACTGCTATCAAAAAGTTTTTGTTAGTAATACAAAAATTGTTTTCCTCAATAGAATTATTTACAATTTTTAATTCCTTTGAACACGAAGTACGTGCCTTATTTCAAAAGTGTAATAAATGAAAAAAGTGAACGTGCGAAATCGCACTTTTTTATCGATATTTTACATTTGTTTATGAATTTTAACATAGCAATGCTAGTTTCTTATTGAAAAGTATTGATTCAATATATGTATATAAAATATGAATTATACAAATTTCTTAAAAGTATAAAAATAATTTGAGTTAATTTCCAGGAGGAAAAGATATCAATAGATAGTTGAGGATAGATTTTGACGGATTACAAAGAAGTTCTATTGATTTTTGTGATGTCAAAAGTTTGGATTTTCTTAGAAAAACAGAATTGATATGTACTTCACTATTATTAATTGATAGCCAAGACTAACGTATACACCCAATATTAATTAATTTCTTCTTTTAACAAAAATAAAGTAGCCCTTGTTTTTAAGATGCACATAAACCTTGCCTGGAAAAATGCGGAAGCGCTGCTATGGCAGTTTATATACATAATCTTGATACAGTGTGTGTAAGATCCATTTACGAGATTAATTTAGGTGAAGACTGGCATGCGATGGAAGTCATATAGTAGGCAGTTATTCCCTAGGAAATGTTCGCCATTACACTTCCGAGTCGAAAGAGAGAAGCACCCTTGGTAGAAAGTAGATGAGAGCTTTCTTATTGGTTCAAGAACATTTTATGGAAGTTGGCCGAAGCACTCTGTCCCCTCCTGGAATCACATTCAATTGGTCTCTTCGCCATAATCTCGATCCATCCCACATAACAGAATCTTTTATAAGAGCTGCAAACCCAGCATCTTTCGCCCGGTGCTGGGTCCAATATATTTTTCACATGATTTTCCTAGATATATTAGACTATATTTTGATATTTCCGCTGATTTATTAAAGCCCTATCATAAGGTAAAGGAATGGATTGAAATGAATTAAAATTATTTGGTATTACTCTGGCGCAATTGCTATGTGTTCATTATAAATCCTTCAATGCCGATTTTTACATGATTTTCAAGACTCAAAAATTATATAGAATTCACCTGTTAAATTCTCACTGTGGGGTCAAGAAAGGCACGTTTTTCACTGCTGCCTTTACATAAAAAATCTCGTATAGCTTTGTTCAGACCAAATTAAATCAGATTCATGCTAGAAGGTTGATTTACAGCTTCAGACAATACTGGGAATCACGGAAGCAGCTGAGCTGGGCCAATAAAAGGGAGAAGAATCAAGTTAGGCTTTTTCGGCAAAGATCGACGGAATATATTTGAAATGACGGACAGCGTATAATGGCTTGAAAGGATGAGTCATAAACAAGAATGGCGCAAGATAGCTGTTTTGTAGGAATAGAATTTATACTACAGGAGATGAGGTGGTCCTGTGCGGATGACTCTGATACCGAACGATGTAAGGCTGTAAGGGCTGTAATGTCTCCAAGGTAAGGGGATGGAAGGATGCCTTATAAGCAATATATGACAGTCGGTTCGACCGCTTTTTTTAAACTCCTACTTTGATAATACACAAGAGTCATAAAGGTCCAATATAAAGGAGATTCTATCTGCAGGGAGTCATCCTGGAAATTTTATTCACGCGTTTCCTTTTTGACTTCGGCGAAAAATACGACTAGCTCTTTATTTCAAGGATTTTATTAGAAAATTTACTAGAAAATTTCTAATGCGATTATTATCTAGTCATCAATATTTCATTTAGTAATTTTCAACTTTTCATTAATGTGTTAGTTGAAAAATGACAAAAAGAGGGTTCGAAAAGAGGGGATTTAGAAAGGAGAAAATAATAGGTTCCATAGTTTTTTTTATAAATTTGTATACGTACTTGAACCTTACAAATTATTATAAAAATTATACAAATTCCATAGAAAAATTTCAAAATTAGTTTTCAAACCATTTTTTGAAGACAAATATTTATTTCCAGAGTTATTAAAATTTATAAAAAACATTAATGTGCAATATGGTGCCATTGCTTGGAAACTATGCATTTTCAGAGAAATGTATATCAAGTCTCCTGATTCAAAATCTCATCTCCTGAGGTTTCCATGGTGACTATCGCAGCCATGCTGTTTCATGGGCGTGGAATGTTATCTTCAGGGGGAAACTGAATGGTCTAGCTCTGAGGTATAAAAAAAAGATATTGATCGTCCAAAATGGAGAGTCAGCTCCTGCTTTTACTCAGTTTCACTCTTTTCTATCATTTTTTAAACACTTTTTTAAATTATTAAAACTTTTAAAATTATTAAAAGAATACAATACATTAAAGGACAGTAAAAAGTATAAATAACGTAATTTTACAAAAATTTTACCGCAAAGATAAAACTGAAAACATTTGTCTTATTAGATAAATTGTTCAATGAAACAAACAAAAAAAAGGGTTTCAAAAAACATTCAAAACTTCATAAAAGACAGGGTAATTTTTTCAAAGTGTAGATATTCATTTCTTTATTTGGTTTACTGAATACTTATTCCATTTTGTATTTCATACAAACCTAAACATCAGATTTAAATTCCAAACTAGAATTTATTAATTAATATAATTAGCCTTGTTAATTTTGATGGTTATTTTATGAAACTTAGTCTTGTGGCAAGACTAAGTCGACTAAGCTAAGAATTTTGTCGAATGTTTGCAAAGATCCATCTTCTGTACTCATCATGTTGTACAATTGCATAAACATCAGGATAGTCAGGATTATTCTGACCTACAATTGGTCCACTCCAAAGGTAAATTGCAGCTAATTCACCGCCAACAACTAAAGGAGCACCTCCATCATTATGACCACATTTTTTCTGTCTGTGATAGGTGCAAACGTCTTTATCTGTAATTATGTGATAATGTAAGTATCTATTCACACAATCTCGATGACGCAAAATCGGTACTTCGATTGATCGTAGAGTTGAAGGGAATTCCGTTCCACGACTGAAATCAGGGAGAATAAAATTAATATTTGTTCGAACCATATGATCAGACGAGACCAAAATATAATGAGGAAAAAATAGAAAATAAAAATAATGAGGAAAATAAAGAAAAAGACGAGAAAAGACTTGATTCATCTCGATTGAATGAAGTTTTGTCACATTATGGTACATAACATATATCATGTAATAATATATTATTGATAACATACTCTAAGCGATTTGCCGTGCAGTCAAATCCCCAACCAGAGACAGTAACAATTTGACCTGGAAACAAAGTTCCTGAATGCAGCTCTATATTTCTAGTGTATAGAGAATACACGAAAGGTGGATCAACTTTGAGCAAGGCGACACCATCGAGAGGTCTTCCCTCATGATTACCATAGTGCATTCTTATCTCTGTTACATTGTGTTGTGTACCACGATTTGTACGTGATGCTCTAGATATTATAGAGTATTTTGATACTCTTTCTTGCGTGCAGTGAGCAGCTGTAATAACAAAGAAATGTGACAGAATACTACCTGCACAATAGATACGATTAGTTATTTTAACCTGCACAATATAGGGACGTTCTACAATCGTCAACGGTAGGTCTTCACCCGGTATACGATTAATTACACGCTTTTGGCGATAGATAATATCCGATGATTCCTCTGCAAGAATTTGATAAATTAATCTCTCAACATTTCAATACAAAGGGAATGTCATTTTACTACTCACTAATATCATCTTCTGCGAAGGTCCTAATAATTCCTTGGGTCAAAATTCCACAAAGAATTAAAACACGCAAGTACATGTTTATTTGCGTTGTGCAATTTCTCTTGATGAAATAATAATGTTTTTAATTACTACACGGAAGTCAAGACCAAATTGGAGACTTTTGACAGCGTTTGACTTTTATAAGGAAACTTTATTTACTATGCTTAAATACTCTTGCTTCGCTAAAATCTTAGCTAAATAAATGGTTTCATAATCTAAGACGACTGAAAATACGTGGACGTATTAATATGAGTTAGCAATAAAATCCACAATCTTGATCTGTGCTGAACGTATAATAAATAATTTCAATACTAATATAACTTCAAGTCATGAAATTTTCCATGATAAAAATTTTAAAGCGGGCTTTAAAAGTGTGACATAAATATAGGAATAATGGGAATATTAATATTTTAAAAATTACAGTTTATTGTATTTATTATTTCGATTTTTCAGTATCTGCTGGTTGGAATGTTATTTTCCTCTTGTTAAATAAAACGGAAATTCATAAAATTTTAAAATTTCAAGTGTTGACATGCTAAAATCGGAAAGTTCTTGTCTTGTGATGCATCACTATAGTTAAAGTTATAGCAACTATGTAGAGCATAAATTGTTCCCTATATACAGCCCCTTAAAACCTGTTTTGGAAGCATGAGTGCAATACATGGAACGATTTTCTAGAACCGTCCGATGTTAAAAGAGGCAACAAACTTTATTGCACCAAATTTTATTGCAACGCGTACATTCGCATTCACAAATACTAACATAACTCTCATTCTCAGAAAGTCAATATCCTGAAAAGATGATATAATAACAAGATTTCTAACAACATGAGAAAGTCAATATTTAAGAATATTGACAAAAATAAAATTGAATAATAAAGCATTAATAAAATAAACGGAAAATTTGAGGATAATTTAAAAAAAATTTGAGAATGTAATTAAGAATAATTCACAAAACATTTAAAAATAAAAATTCTGATTTCCTTTTTCCAGGAATCATGAATTTGCTTTGATAGCACACGTCTGCCTTTAAGTATACATATTTCAGACTGACAAATAAAAGTGAGAGAGTACTTTGCTGAGAAGTACTTTACTTATATAAGAAAGTTTTTACTCATAAAATTCGTTCAATATTATCCATACTGAGTAGCAGATGCAGTGAAGCCAATTCGTCAATTGACTACAACTTTTTCATAGCGTAAGGCTTGAAAAATGTGCTCCAAACATCTAACATGTATTCATGTGTGGTGATTGTTACCTAATCACATTTTTTTCTTATATATATATATATATATAAGAACATTGAAATGAAAATAAACTGTTATGTTTATTGTAGAAAACAACTATTTAATACAAAATAAAATAGGATAAGATAATATATATTCATCAAAATAGATGTATTAATTCTTGTTATGGAATTTACACTCAACCTTTTAAATGTTATTCCTGATCCATCTACTGTAATCGATATGTTGCAAGAGTGCAAAAATATCAGGAAATAGAGGATTATAGGGACGTTGTGTTGGTCCACTACGAAGAAAAATCCCAACTAATAATCCATCAATAACTAAAGGAGCACCAGCATCATTATGACCACTATGCCTTTGCGGATGAAAAGTGCAAATATCCATATCGGAAATCACAAAAAACTGTCGATATATATTTACACAATTCTGATGGGCTATTATCGGTACTTCGATTGATCGTAATTCTGTCGGGTATTTCGTTCCACGACTGAAATTGTGGAGAAAATACAATTTTCATAGTTATAGTTAAGAATTATTAATTATTATAGAATTTCTAGTCAATATTATTTATTTTATGTATTTAATATACTATTGATAACTTACTTGGTTTCATTTCTGAAGTTGAATCCCCAACCACTGACAACACCTTCCATACCTGGTAATAATGGTCCTACATGTAAGTCTATGCTTCTAAGGTATTCACTAATCTCAAAATCTTGATCAATAGTCAACAAGGCGACACCATCGAAACGTCTGCCCGGATGATTTCCATAGTGAAATTTTATCTCTATAACATTGTGAGCTATACCACGATTTGAACGTGCTGAATTAGATACAACTTTGTACAGCGATGTTTCAAACTGAACACATTCAGCAGCAGTGATAACAACACGATGCGATAGTACAGTACCCACACAAAAGATACGATTAAATTTTTTGATATGTACAACGTATGGATAATCTTCAATGTGTGATACTTTGTCTTCACCCGGCACGTGACTCACTACACGTTTTTGACGAACGAGAAGATTCGATGATTCTCCTGCAAGAATTTAATAAATTAATCACTCATTAGGCTTTTATATCTGCCATTCCAGATATTTATAGGGATATCATTTCACTTACTAATATTCTCATCTGCGAAGATCTCAATAAACCCCGGAGGCAAAATTATACAAAGAATTAAAAGATTCAAGTATATTTTTCTCGGCATTTTAGAGCTTAGATAATGAAATAATATTTTCCTAAATACGAATTAATATAATGAATACGAGAATAAAGTGAAAACCTTTTATTAAAAATGTCTGTTGTTATTTACAAAGCTTAGTGTCTCTTATTTCCTTTAAACGAATTAGAGCAAATAAATGGTGTCGTAACAATGAGCACCTGAAGAATATAATTTATTGTTTAATATAGATATTAGATATAATGTACACATAAAATGTCAAATGACGTGTTTTAAAAGCGCGTGGGAGATACGTGAACAGTTAAACACGTTGCAAAAAATTTCCAACTTACCGAGTTTTTTTTTTAACCTTGGAAACCGATTCGACGTGAAAACTATGTTGTCATCGCAATTAATATCTGTGGTTCACAACTATATTGTTGTTACATATGTTTTCATGAAGTCCTAATCGACCGTAAAATAAAAGTTACCTAATAAACAACAAAGATTTATTTCCCTGATTATATTTCCTCAAAGTTCGAAAGTATAATTGAACACAGAGAACAATTTACTTTCAAGGTATAAAGTTAAAGATCCTTGCGTCATTCTGTTTATGAGAAAAATTTCAAGCCTTCCGAATCAAAACCTCCTTTCTGGGGGTTTCCATGGTGACTTTTATATAGGCGTGGAATGTACGATCTTGAAAGGGAAGCTGAAGGGACCCTGAGATATAAAAAGCAAGATATTGATCGCCAAAATGGAGAGACAGCTTCTTGCATTTTAACTTCACTCTCAGATTTTCTCTTATTTTCCACACTTTTCTTAATATTATTTAAAACCCAAGATACAATCAGAATCTTCACAAACAATGTTTATGGCAATTTTTCGGTAATATAATCCTCGTTATCATTAAGCATACAAAAAATTTTTAAAACTACTTGAAACATTTGTCTTAACCAATAAAATGATCAACAAAAAAACAAGGAAAGAAGTGTTATAAATAATTGAGATAAAAGCAGTGTACTATATTTAAAATTTAGTCTTTATTTGATACAGACTTTATTAAAATGCGAATAATGGATTCCCAAGTGGAAGTTAAATGGTTGAGCCATTTAATTACAACTATTGAGCCAATTAATTACAATTGGCGAGATAATGCGCCAGTTGTGATGTGCCAATCTTGGATAGCCAAAGCTGGCGTAGTACTGATTTTACAATTGGGTCAGTACTGTATCAAATGCAAATTTCGAAGCGATAACACCCCAACACTCAGCCAGATCTGCGCCAGATTGGCTTCCATTACCACGCCAATGTTGTTTAATCCTGGCGAGTATATGCACCCTGACCGTGCTGCGCCAATGGCAAATTTCCATTTGGGTTATGTAATGGATGATGGCCGTTTTGGAAACTTTCTTCAATGGCTTGCAAGTTTGATCTGATCCATAAACGGTAATTAGAATCTTGCAAAACAACAAAAACACTAGGATATTGCGTATTAATGTGATTGTTTAACAATCCAGTCCGAATGTGAATCCCAGCCAAGTAACCGTCAATAACTAAACCGGCACCAAAATCATTATGACCAAGGTGTCGTTCAGGATCAAAAACGCAAACTTCTTTATCTGTAATATTAACATAAGGTCGGTATCTATTTTTACAATCCTGATGGGCCATTATCGGCAAAGTGATTGATCGTAAATTCATAGGGATTTGCGTTCCACGTCTGAAATCGGAAAGACAAATGTTTAGTTACAGTGTTGCAAACCACCTAAAATATTATTATTCATGTACATATTTAATATATTATTGATAACTTACTCGCCGCCGGTTCTAGCATTGTATCCCCAACCACTAATTTTACCATAAGTGCCTGATAGTATTGGTGCTGCATGCAGCTCTATGTTGTGACAGTAAGGAGAATACTCGATTTCTTGATCAATAACGAGAAGGCTAATAACTAAGTGTCTTCGTATGGCTTTTACATCACGATTTTGACCGCGATCTGAACGTGATGTAGCAAAGGAAACTTTGTAATTAGTTGGCGCCCCATCAGTACATAAAGCAGCGCTGATAATAACGTGAGGCGAAAGAAGATTACCTACGCACTTGATACGCATAGATTGTTTAATAACTATAACGTACGCAGCACTAGAAATTGTTTGAACAACGTCTTCACCTGGTACATAACTAACAACACGTTTCTGGCGAACGAGAAAATCCGACGATTTATCTGCAAGAATTTGATAAATTAATATCTCAAAGCAGTATTTTCTAACCCTTAGGCTTATTATCAGTTTTACTCCAGATAAATTTAATATAACTTACTAAATGCTTCATCTGCGAAGGACCCGATGATTCCTTGATACCAAATTCCACAAAGAATTAAAAGATGTAAAAATGTCTTCTCTTGCATTTTGTTCGGATGATGAAATTAGTTATTTAACTCACTGCAAAGAAGACGAAACCCAAATGACGAAATTATTATTCCGGTCCGTCTTTTATAACGTTTCTTTATCTACGATAAAAATAATTATGTCTCCCCAGATCTGTACATTTTTATATCTTTAACATAAATATTCTAAATAAAAAGTGTAATAAAAGAATATCTCTCTAAAGTCATTAGTTTTATTTCCACAACAGTTTTAAACGAAAATCAAATATTGACAACTTACCAAAGATAAATTTGATTAAAGTCGTATATGTATATATAATAATAATAATAATATTACTTTTCTACATTTATTAAATTGTCGCTGGCATATATCTTAAATTATTTCAAATAACGGAAAAATCAACAAAAAGCGACACAGGTGTAAGCAAAACAGAAGACAGTGTGATTTCTTCAAAATTTAAATTTTTAAATGATATACAGATTACTTTCGATTTCCTATACGATTTCAAGTATACACCTTATACATTATTTGAAGGAAATCATTGAACTATAAACCAATATTTTGCACGTTTGACCTGATCCATTGACTGTAAGTAGAATGTTGCAAAACTGCAAAAACAGTAGGATATTGAAAATTACGTTGATCTCTACATGGTCCAGTCCAAAGGTTAACCCCAGCCAAGTAACCATCAATAACTAAAGGGGCACCAAAATCAGTATGACCACAGTGTCTTTGTGGATGAAAAGTGCAAACTTCTTCTTCGGAAATCACAATATTATGTGGTCGATATATATTTACACAATCCCGATGGGCCAGTATGGGAACTTCGATTGTTCGTAGACTTCTCGGGTGGTTCGTACCACGACTGAAATCGGAAAAAAGATGAATGTTATTTAGTTGTATAAGTGATGCATGCGCTGACATGAAAAATAAGTATTTAAAAATACAAATAAAATTCGTATTTATTCAATACAAATACAGTAATTATAACTTACTCAGAGTTTCTAAAATCGAATCCCCAACCACTAATTTTACCAAGTGTGCCTGGTAGTAATGGTCCAACATGCAACTCTATGTTTTTATTGGAAAAACTATACACGAAAGGTGGATCAACAGCGAGCAAGGCAATAGTTAAGTGTCTTCGTATGCCCGTTACATTATGATTTTGACCGCGATCTGAACGTGATGAAGAAGAGGAAATGTGGTATTGACCTGGAGCCATTGGTACACATATATCAACGGTGATAACAGCGTGATGCGAAAGAATACTACCCGTGCATTCTATACGCATATGATGTTTAACAGCTACAACGTAGGGAGCTTTACTAATCGTTATTACGTTGTCTTCATCCGGCACGCGAGTAACTACACGTTTCTGGCGAACGAGAAAATCCGACGATTTATCTGCAAGAATTTGATCAATTAATAGCTTAATGTCGTATTTTCTAACAGGCAACAGGCTTATCAGTTTTATTCAAAATAAAATATTGGCAATAATATAACTTACTAAATGCTTCATCTGCGAAGGACCCGATGATTCCTTGATACCAAATTCCACAGAGAATTAAAAGATGCAAGAATGTGTTTTTCTCTTGCATCTTGTTCAGATGATGAAATTACAGTTTTTCAACTTACTGCACTGAAGACGAAACCCAAGTAAGGAAATTTGTATTTGGTCCGTCTTTTATAACGTTTCTTTATCTACGATAAAAACATTTAAGTTTCCTTAATTCTGTACATTTTTATATCTTTAACATAAATATTATAAATGAAAAATGTACTAGTAGTATATCTCTTTAAAATCGTAAATTTTATTTCCACATCCAGTTTAAACGATAATCACATGTTGACAACTTACAAAAGATGACTTTGATCAACGTCGTATATGTATATAATAATAATAATATTACTTTTCCATATTTATTCCATTGTCGATAGCATTAATCTTAAAACATTTCAACTAACGGATACATTAACAAAAAACGACACAGATGTAATTAAGGGTAAATAATTAAGTCTACCCACTTTAGAATTTTCAAAAAATCGATTTTTTTATTGCATTTTTTGAAAGTATATATATCTGAAAATATCATACTAAAATTTCATAAAGATCGGAGCAGTCTAAGTGTACTTTTAGGCGCTGTTTACGTAGCTACACGAGCGCGCTAATCCGCACCCGTCGGAGTGGTACTGCCTACTGCTGGTATTGTTTCTGATTGACATAATGTTTTTTTTTGTCTGATTGACATATTGTTTCTGATTGGCATAATGTACGGTGCAGGCATCGCTGATTAAGGCCAGGTAAGACTCTTTTACGATTTTTCGTTGAAAAAAAATTTAAACGCGTTTTTCTCGAAACAACGTTTTTGGACGGCTTGTTGATAAAATCTCTGAAACTACTTAACCGATTCTTACCAAAATTTTACCACATATTCTTTATGAGTATAACTATAACGCATATCATACGATTTTTGAAATTTTGATTTGAACTATTTTTTCTTCGCAAGAAAAGGTTAAAAAATACGTGTTTTTTCCTTACTTTTTGAAAAATATCCGCCATTTTGTTAATTTTGAAAAAATCAAAAATCGTATGATATGCGCTATAGCCATCTATCTGCTGAATCTAAAACCGTTTCATTTTTTTCTTACAGACCATCCGTCCCAAAGAAAACATCAACAGCGTACACCCTCCTTTTTTTTTATCTTCTTTCAACCATCATTTTTATTTACAAATATTCACTAAAATAAATTTAAAAAAAAATTTTCATGTATTTCTAAAATGCATTTTTTGTATGTAACATCTTGTGTACCAATATCTTTAATTTAAAATTACGAAAAAAATTCTTGAAAATAGCCTTATTTTTGCGCGTCTAAAGTGGGTAGACCCCTTAAATCCGAAGACACTGTAATTTCTTCAGATTACTTTCAATGAAATCGTTGTTAAACTATAAACCAATATTTTCCAAGTTTGACCTGATCCATTGACTGTAAGTATAATGTTGCAAGACTGCAAAAACATCAGGATATTGAGGATGATGCTTATCTTTACGTGGTCCACTCCAAAGGTTAACCCCAGCCAAGTAACCATCAATAACTAAAGGAGCGCCAAAATCTTTATGACCACAGTGTCTTTGTGGATGATAAGTGCAAACTTCTGCTTCGGAAATCACAATATTATGTGGTAGATATATATTTAAACAATCCCGATGGGCCAGTATGGGAACTTCGATTGTTCGTAGATTTTTCGGGTACTCCGTACCACGACTGAAATCGAAAGAAGATGAATGTTATTTAGTTGTAGTGATGCATACGCTGACATGAAAAATAAGTATTTAAAAATGTTTTATTTATTCAATACGAATACATTAATTATAACTTACTTAGCGTTTCTCCAATCGTATCCCCAACCACTAATTTTACCAAGTGTGCCTCGTAGTAATGGTCCAACATGCAACTCTATGTTGCGAGAGTAAAGACCATACATGAAAGGCTGATCAACAACGAGCAAGGCAATAGCTAAATGTATTCGTATGCCCGTTACATTATGATTTTGACCGCGATCTGAACGTGATGAAGAAGAGGAAATTTGGTATTGATTTGGAGTCTTTGGTACACATGTAGCAGCGGTGATAACAGCGTGATGAGAAAGGATACTACCCGTGCATTCTATACGCATATTATCTTTAACAACTACAACGTAGGGAGCATTAACAATCGTTACTCCTTTGTCTTCATCCGGCACGAGACTAACTACACGTTTCTGGCGAACGAGAAAATCCGACGTTTTATCTGCAAGAATTTCATCAATTAATATCTCAATGAAGTATTTTCTAACTCTTAGGCTTATTATCAGTTTCATTCCAGATAAATTTAATATAACTTACTAAATGCTTCATCTGCGAAGGACCCGATGATTCCTTGATGCCAAATTCCACAAAGAATTAAAAGATCCAAGAATGTTTTCCCTTGCATCTTGTTCAGATGATGAAATTACAATTTTTCAGCTCACTGCCCTGAAGACGAAACCCAAATGACGAAATTATTATTTCGGTTCGTCTTTTATAACTTTTCTTTATCTACGATAAAACCATTTAAGTTTCCTCAGATCTGTAAATTTTTGTATCTTTAACATAAATAATATTAATGAAAAATGTAAGAGCAGTGTATCTCTTTTAAGTCGTAAAGTTGATTTCCACATCAGTTTTGAACGAAAATAAAATATTCAAAACTTACCAAGGATGACTTTGATTAAAGTCGTATATGTATATAATAATAATAATAACATTACTTTTGCACTCAGAACTTTATGTAGTCATAAAAAACAACTATGACTTCACAATTTCGTTCTTAAATTTAATGTAATTGCTTTATGAAATAATATTTGTCCATCTATTGGGAAGTGTTCATGTTCATCTATTGGTGTATTTACCCTAATTAACAAAAAGCAACACAGGTGTAATTAAATCAGAAGACAGTGTAATTCCTTCAAAATTTAAATCTTTAAATGATATATAAAGATTACTTGATGAGATTACTTTCAATTATACAGATTACTTTCGATTTCCTGTATACTTTGAAGTATACACTTTATACATTATTTGAAGGAAAC
>CAJFCO010018154.1:0-10143 GCA_904066015.1 Synergus gifuensis
GGAGGTTCTTTCATTCGAGTGTTTCGCTGTCCACTTTTAAGCACCTTGAGAGACTCCGGCATGCTTCGTCAGCAAAACAGAGTTCTCAAATTGCTTATCGCGACTTGCATAGGGCTATGCAAGTATGATCGTAACAGCTCCAGTTGTTTTCTTGGGTTATTTACCGCTTTCCGAAAAAATGTCATATTATTCTCAAAAGGGAACGCGGAATAATCGTTAATATTACCGAAATTCCTTACATCACTGGCAAGATGTCTAATACAGTGCACATTATATGACGCAAATTAATCACCATAACATTGTGTACCCGTTTCAACGAAATTATTTAAAACTTTTTCGGTGAACTGAATATTATCCTCGGTGACAATTTTCATGCTAACGCTACGTATTCCACTGTGTAAAAGAAGAAAATTCAAATATGTATCACTAGATATTACTCCATGAAATATCACAATTCCGACGTACAAAAGGATTTGACGAAACATTGTGGCCTTATAATGTTTGTACATTTCTATAGGTAATAACTTGCGCGAGAAGTCATCGGGGCAAAAAAGTGTTATTATTGATATTCTGCGAGATATTTCATTTATATTTTTGGAATCAAGTTTTGTCCGCCATGAGAATTTTCCATCGACCAAACCCATGCACAATCTCCTCATTAAACCTAGCAGTACCAGGTGCATATATTCAAAAGGAGTTTGCTGGACAATATCATCCAAAAGCTCTTCTAATACACTTGAGCATTCTTTAAAATGTTCATCATCGTTTGATCTAGCAACATACTCTTCATGAGTTCGAGGTGCAGCTACAGGATCAGGATATACCATGTTTCTTTGATCTGCACAATGTACACCAGATATTTTAGAATGAAAGGAATGATTGTATTTTTGAATTTAATTCCACCAACCGCTTTCACTGAACGAAAGTCTTGAAGAAAATATGAAAAAAATTCATTTGCATCTTTTGGTTTAGCGTTTCCACGATAGACACCAATTACAGCCGTACTACTTTTGGGCACATTCACTATTCGACATTGAATAGGCCATAGTTGAGTTAACCCCGATCTATACGCTTGAACTCCATCTGTACTGAAGTCGATAACTAAAGTTTCAGGCACATAGTGAGAAGGAACTGCAGACAAAATCTCGTGCACTGCACTTTCAAAACCTAAATGCAGATATTGTCCTGGAGGGAGGTCTACCACAGGGGCTGGTTCAGCAGGCATGTATAAAAAAATCGAGAATTTTTTGGAAGAAAAGCTAATGAAGAATGAGATCTGAGAGTTTTGAGAATTTTGGTGACATGAGTTGGACATAAACTGATTTCAATGAAACAGTTTCGTAAATTTTTTTCAAATAATTCGTTTTCGTTGCAATCTTCATCTGAATCATCATCACTCGATGTAACCGATATTTGTTCTGCGAAGCCATCGAAAATACCTGGAGGATCATCTAAAGAATCAGAGTTTAATAACGTTGATGACGTATTTGTTGTGTTTACATGAATGTCGCATATTTCATCAGGAACCTGGGATACAGTATATGTTATTCAGGGTGGTGCTCAACGTTTTCCAATACATGTACAGAATGAGGTTCTTCGTGTACTTCACTAGTTGTACAAACATCTTCCGAAATGCAATAAAAATTAACGTTTGAATCTGCAGCGACTTTACGTTGTTGCTCGAGTCTTCTGTAATGTCGATTAGAAACTTTGTCTACTGCTTTCCGTGGTTTTGGACATGGAAAACGTAATTTTTTTCTTTTACTACATGAAAAGTAAAGTTGATAACTCATGGTAGTATAATCCTAAATATGTTACTTAGCTGAGGTGGTAATATGTATAAAAAGAATGTTAAACAAAACTTAGAAAAAAAGTATTAAAATTGTAAGGAAATATCAACACTTTCCATCGTTTCTTCGACAGCATCTAGAAAGAGAAATATTTATTTATATAAAACTAAAGTTGCAATTTCTTTGAATGCAAATGTGAAAACTGAATTACACGAATAAAACCGTAAGTTATTAATTGAATTATGAATTAATAAATATAAAGTGAATACGAAATGCTCAGGCACATCTTTGAATCCTGTAAATATTATATTGACTAGGAATTATGAATTGTAACATTATTTGTAGTAAAATCTTATCAAATAAAAAAATATAGTATATAATACAAGTAATACATATAATATCGATATAATAATTATAATTAATTTAATAATTTTGTAATCAATACTTTATTCAATTTTTTTTTAATCAAAAATGTATTTACATGTAATAGACAAGTTATTTTACATGTAAATAATTTAATTTGTATTATTTTGATATTTGTTCAATGTTTTCATAATTTTCACAATTTCATTTATTTTTACTGACACAAACACTACTTTTCGCAAATTACCTTTGAAATATCCTTAAGAATAAAAAAGACTTAAAGTGCTTGAAGTTGGCTAATGCTTTCCATGGGGTAAAACCCTAAAGTTGCTTATAACTGTATGCATTGTGATTCTTGACATATCTTTTAATTCGAATTCTCTAAGCAGAGAGGAATACGATAAAGCTAATTAAAATTCGTTTCAAAAATGAATGGAATGAAAATGGGAGATTGAATATAAAAGAAATCATGTGATATATTTTTTAACACCTGTGTTAGAAAATTCAGACATTTGAAGATTTATCCACTCACGTTTTGGTAGCGGGAAAATTCAAATTTGCTAGGCAGAAAAATACGAAGAGCGACACGAGATCATCCGCCTTTGTTGCGGTGCATTTTGTGACAAATTTGAAAAAAATTAACATTTTCACCAAGATTACCTCAAAGCGCAGTAAAACCGCACTTTATGTTGTTAAAGTTTGTGAAAAAAAAATCCTGAATTTCTCAGAGCTAAATTTTTCTTCTGACATGTGGTTATAAAATTCATACCAGACCTTTGTGGAGTCGTTTGCGTGTTGAGACCAATTGAGACGTCCCTTCCGTCCAAGCAACTGTCCTGAACTGTCTTGCACTGTCCCAACACGAGAATACGAGATGTCCTCGTCCCGGTCCCAAGATCGCTGCACACCTGCACACTCACTGCACTACACACCGTGCGACTGCTCGACTTGCCTTACGCACAACCACGCACAACTGATCGCCACTCTCTGCTCCACCGTCCACTATGCGCCACGTCGGTTGACCAATTACAGACAACCGTCTTCCCGCGGCATTTGAAAATCTTAATTTATGATTTCAGCTTAATAAAGTAATTTTAATACGCGATATGTAAAAATTTTTACGTGTGCGACTTTTGATAGACTTTCAAATGCTAATAATAATAAATAAAAAGATATTGATGGCAGTACAGGATAAAAGTAAAAAAAAAAATAAGAAATACGCAAACAAATTATTTTGAGAAGGAAATGTTGTTTCTTTAGAATTTAAAAAATATTTCAGAAATTAAAAATGAAAATATTTTGCAAAAAATTAACATTTTTTGGAGAAACAAAAAAGTTGAGTGAAATATTCTTTCTTATATCTATTTGATTTGTTTTCGGTTAGACTCGAAAATAATAAAAAATCAAAGTTTTGTTTACAGTTTCGCCGAATACACTTGCAAGGGGAGCGCGTCACTTTGCCCTCACCTTTTTTGCATGAAACTTACAGAATCGAAAGTTCCTTATAAATGATTATATAATGCTGGAGTGAGAGAACCCACTTTGCAGATTAAGCGGAGAAATTTAACTTTGAAAATTGAGATTGTATGCAGGACGAGTGAGTACCGCCAGGTAAGCAATTCACCCAAGTCAAGCGGCGTGGTCTAATGATTACGGCTGTCGGCTGCCATGCTGCCGCCGCGGGTTCCATTCTTTTTGCCGGTGATTTTTTTCTTTTTTTTTGCATTCCTAATTATTTACATTGATATTAATGTTAGTTTAAATAATTTTTAATGAATTTAATTTGAATATCAAATACAAAAAATTATAAATAATAACTAAAATGCTGCCAATAGATATATTTTTCGTATAATTTATATTAATATTAATTATTTGAAATAATTCATTAAATAATAATTTTAATAAAATAAATAAATAACTATTAAATTATTAAATATTATTAAATAACATAAAATATTACATAAAATAATAATAATTATTATTATTTATTATTTATATTATTTATATTATTTATATTATTCGTCCTGCGTATAATCTCAATTTTAAAAGTTAAATTTCTCCGCTTAATCTGCAAAGTGGGTTCTCTCACTCCAGCATTATTATTTATTTATAAGGAACTTTCGATCCTGTAAGTTTCATGCAAAAAGATGAGGGCAAAGTGACGCGCTCCCTTGTTGGTGCGATATTGTTTATATCATAAATATTTGAAAGCGTGAAAAGCAAATAATGCAATGTTTCATTAATATTCACTGCATCCACGACACTAAGTTAGAAGAGCATCCGGTTGTGCATAAAACGCACAATCGTAACTGCAAATAAACTTGTTAGATCATAACACGATCTTTGATATATTTTAAGCAACTCATGTATTAGCGAGAAATGGTGCCAGAAGTGATTCAAGATACGTCCGGAACAATGGACAATCATTGCGAAATATGATGCACCCTCTTGATTGTGCGATCATTCTACAATCATAGAGTTCTTAAAATTTCCTCCGTATTTCTTCAGCATCTGATTGTATTACTATTGAGTTATTGAAACCAAAATACTTTGACTGCATCACATGCAGAGAATGTGGACTCTAACGCTCTGCTACCTGGGTTTGTAGTGATCATTTTGACGAGAATGCTTTTTTTAAGACTGATCAATAATCCAAAATCAGACGGATACTGCCAACTGCAGTTCCTTGCAGATTAGTGAATACCACCTCTGATACCACTGAAGTTTTGTGTGATACTACAAATATTACCAGTAACTTAGTTACGAAAGATCAAACGCAACCGGAAAATGTAATAAAAACTGTTTGCAGAGACTCTGAGCCAAATATTGATAATTCAGATGTGTCGCCCTCTAAAACATTGTGTTCTCATAATGAATCGGAATCAACTCCCGTAAAAAATGTTTCCAACGTGGTAGAATCAAAAGAAGTTCGTGCAGATTTGAAAAGGTAAATAGAACTTATATTTTGATCAACTTCCTATATGTTTAGCCGTTTAGGAATTAATACCGTGTATGTAATTATGTATTTTTCAGAAAGCAGCAACCATCTATTGATGTTTCAAATATTCCTCCTAATAAAAGGATTCGATTTTTTGATGGATCTCGGCCTATGCAATTGCCGAGAAAAGATTTTTCTTCACATGAAGCATGGACATGCTTTTTAAAATTTTGTATTTACAAAAAGAGACAAATAAAAGCAAATCGAACAAAAGACACACGGAAAAGTCTTAAAATTGAAAACGTTAAGGAACTCGTTGCGAAATTGCGAGAAGATAATGCTATACTGCTGCAGCCGACTACCTGGAGGTTATTTTATAAGAAAATTGGATTAACAAGGATTTACAAGTTTTTATTAGTTTTATATGCCTACGTTTTGTTTTGATCAATTACTATGACGAGATTTCTACAATTTTTTAAAATTGAATTATAAGTTACAATCAATTCATTTTATAATTTAAAAAATTTACTATCTAATCAATTTTTTTATCTCATTTTTTTTTTCTCGAACGTATCTTAGGATATTCTGTGTATGTTTCATTCGATCTGATCAAAATAATTATTTTTAATAGTAATTATGATGTGAATACTGAAAAAATAATAACACTTTCAATCCACGAAAAAAATTGTCCTTGGGATCCTTTTTCATCCTTTTAATTTTGATAGTCGATTCATTTTTCTATTTTGTAAGAAATTCTTGGTTTCTATTATTGCTAGGAACTCCCTGAGCACGTCAAACAATTGATATCTCGGATGAAAAATAATAAAGCAACGAGTCCTTTCCCCGCACATCTCAAAACTTTTGCCAGGAGTCTATATTTTCATTCTCCAGCTGCGTACGAGATGGTACGAAAAAGTTTCTTGAAGTGTTTGCCCTGCGTTGAAACGCTGAATAGGTGGGACAGTTCCAAAAATTACTAACCTGGAATATCAGAAGAAGTAATAAATCACGTCTCGGAAATAGTTGAAAATGAATTGCGAAAAGGGAAGAAATTGGTTTTTAATTTGACTTTTGATGAGATGGGCATTAAAGAATGGGCGCATTATTGCCAGAAATCGAGAGAATGGAAAGGATTTGAAAATTTCGGCGGTCAATTACAGCAGTCAGATGAGAAAGAAAAACCTCAAAAAGCTAAAAAAGCTTTGGTCTTCATATTGGTGAATATAAATGGTGGGTTCAAAACCCCTGTGGCTTATTATTTAACTAATTCAGTGAGTGGCGAAGGCAAGTCTATTCTTCTACGTGATTTATTAATTAAATTACATGAACGTCGAATCAATGTTGTTAGTGTAACTTTTGACGGCGATGAGTCTAATCAAAAGTCTTGCAAATTTTTAAGCGCAAATTTTGATTATACGAATAAAGAAACTTTTCGTCCGTACTTTCTTCATCCCGTGAGTAATGAACGGGTTTACGTTTTTTTGTACGCATGTCATATGCTAAAATTGATTAGGAATTAAGTAGCTTTAAAAGGCCCGTTTATTTACGATAATAAGGATATTGTAAATTGGATACACATTAAAAATCTGAACGACAAACAATACAGCGAAGAATTACACTGTGCGTGCAAAATACGAAACCGGCATATCTATTTTCACAATGAAAAGATGAAAGTCTTTCTTGCTGCTCAGGTTTTAAGTTCAAGTACAGCTGCTACTTTAATGTACTTAGAGAGGGAATTAAAAGATCCAACGTTTGAAGGTTCTGCTGCTACTGATAAATTTTGTAAATTAATTGACGAAATGTTTGAGATTCTTAATAGCAAAAATAAATTTTGTAAAACGCCTAGTCGAAAAGGTATGACAGAGAAAGATTTGCCAGAACTAAAATTAAAAATTGATGCTTTTAAGCAGTACGTTGAAAAACTGGAGGTAAGTGCTCAAGTGCCTAATAAAAGTAAAAAGAAAGTTAACAATGAAAACAAATGTCCAAATCAGCAAAGTGAAATGGAACCTGGTAAAGATACAGAGCAAAATTTTATTATGAAACAGGTACCAGTTTTAAAATGTAAAACCGTTTGAACTGGATTTTTAGGCTTTATAATTTGCCTGGAAAATTTCTATTCTTTCTGTGAAAAATTATTTCAAGACAAAGTCGTTTCTTACGTTTTAGCTTACAAGTTATCACAAGACCATGTCGAAATGTTTTTTGCATTAATAAGGCGCATGAACGGATTCAGCTGTAATCCAACAGTTATACAATTTCAATCAGCATACAAAAAGTTATTACTAAATAATATGAATGTAACTGTTCCTGCAAGTGCAAATTGTGTGCCACTAGATAATACTATGATAGTTTCCGAAGTTAACGATGCTACTGTTGATCAATCAAATGAAAATGAATATTTAAAAGATATTACTGGAATTAAGAATAAAGTCACTACCACCAAAACGAACAGAAAAAGCGTGTCAAATAAACAAGTAAGCAAAATGATGTCTTTTAGAATAAACGAGAATTTGCACTCCAATTACAACATGGCTGAACACGATTATTCCAATAAGAACTCATGGGTACATTCCGAGTACTTAGATGACATTATTAAACATACAGCAGGAGCAGTAGTTCGCATTATAAGAGCAAAATTACATTGTGAACAATGTAAAAATATGTTACAAGTCGCCCCATCGTCTAAATCAAAATTATCGGTATTGAAAAATCGCGGTGGCTTAATATTTGCTTCAGATGATGTAAATTTGACATGTCACTTAAGGGGGGAAGTACCTTTAGATACCCAAAATCAAGCGCTTTTTTGGCATTTTTTATTCAGAAAATGAATAAAGAACATACATAATTGGCATAATATGTATTTAGCGCAATGTTTGAAGATAAAAAAAAATTTAAACAATATAAAAAATGAAAAATGAATGCATTTTAAGAGGATCTTGTAAGACGCCTCGCCACTGACATCAAAATTTGTGTAAGTGATCCTGACCGCAATTCTCAACAGAATTTAAGTTTTAATATCGCATTTTACTCAGAAAGGTTTGTTGTCCTAAATGAACCACGAAATTTCCGATATTCCAAGATTAACCATAAAAATCACACTTTGAAAATAAAAATTCTGTTTTTTTGCAAAAAATTTTGACTATTTTGTCGAATAAAATATCTAAAAATGGTTTGTTTTTTTTCTTCGTGGTTCATCTAGGATAGTTTCTTATCTTCTTGAAAATGAGCCTTGGACGAACAAAATTGGTTGATTAGTTTTTCCGTAATCACTTACACAATTTTGAAAAACATGGGTTTGAAAAAACAGTGTTTAAAGTTTGCGATCACGAAAAAAGAAATTTACTTAAATGAAACTTTAATCAGCTCCACCAGGTTCGTAGAGTGAACCCTCTGCTTCCTCAAAGTACTCATTTTGAATGAGTTGTGCCTCCCTACGAGCACTACGGGCCTCCTTCGTGCTCTCACTGTGCCGTCGAGCTGCGCGCTCTAATCAAATTTTGTCCATGTGATCGGCGAAAATCTTGCACTGATGTCCTATATTCAATTCCAACAGTCTCATAGTCATCAAAACGTTTCCGTAGCCTCCATTGAAGAGCCCGGCAGCAATATGTGCGGCAATCTCGACAATTTTCTTCCCTGAATTCAGGTGCTTTGGCGCCATGCGCCATACGGTGGCGTTGAAAGATTCATTCGCGTTCTGGGTATTACCTCCCAAGCACCTGATTAGGAGATCGTCCCTAGAAAGATCTTTGTAGATCTGGATGTGACCACCACACAGAGAAAACAGAATGTAAAATTTGCTGCTGGTAATTTTGAAATGAATAAAATTTAATTTTTATCTTCATTCCAACAAAATAAGGTACTATTTCTATTTCTATTTCTATTTCTATTTATATTTTTGTGGTTGTCACACCCATAACAGTTTTTTGCAGTACAGACTAAATTCGCGGAATCTGTTCACTGGCGAATTACCGCAGCGTTGACGTTCAGCGGGCTCGGCGCAAGCCACTTCCGAGAAGCATATCTTCCACAATTTCGAGAAATGGCTTTTGAAACTTTGGCAGGATATTTTAAGGGGATATACCTATCGATTAAAACAATTAAAAAAATCGATTTTTTGAAGTGTCTAAAGGTACTTCCCCCCTTAACAGAAAGTCATTAGACAAAACAAAAATATATTATTCTCTCCTGAAATTAATTATAAGATAGTCACGGAAACCTATAAAATATTACCACCTCGTTTATTTGATGATGGCAAACATATTTTGGAACAGGAACCATTGTACAACAGACAACAATTGATTTATTTAATCGTTCAAAATTACGTTGATAAGCGTCTAAAACACGAAAGTAAGAAACTAAATGATCTTAAAAGTAGAGTTCGAATGTTCTACAATAAATTAACAATTTTCAAAGGTCAGTAAGTAGTCTTGGTATCGAAGTCAAATGAAACATATGTGATATTATAAGTGATAATTGACTGACTGTTGATATTATATAATAGATAAAAAATTTGCAAAGATCATTAATAGTCATAATATAAAAGCCAAATGAATCACGTGATTTCAGCAATAATTTAAACTATATGTATTTGAAATACTATTAACATTATATGTATAATCTTGTTAATTTGTTTGTAAAGAGTTTTGTAATAAAACGTTTTATCCTTACATTTGGAAACTTTAAAGTTTTGAATTTATTTATGTGTATTTATTTATTGGCCCACGACAAAATACTAAAGTATTGTTTAGTTAGAAATAATGTTTAAAAAAAAATATTACAGACAAGCGGTTTCTTTTGCGCGCGAAGACGAATGAGGTCAATGCGCATGCTCCAGTAGACAAAGACAGCAATACCTACTTCATCCTTTCTCTTTCTAACGAGACCACCATGATGTAATAGAGACAAGGTGTGTTACGGCGCATGACCAATGAAAAGAACTTCCGAAACACCGCCATATTGGAGAATCAGCCAATTAGAAAGTATCGCGTGAAACCACACATTGACACATGTGATATATATATATATATATATATATATATATAT
>CAJFCO010018154.1:10243-26577 GCA_904066015.1 Synergus gifuensis
TGTGTGTGTGTGTGTGTGTGTGTGTGTGTGTGTGTGTGTGTGTGTGATATGTATTGTGACGTGGTATATTTTTACCACGCACATTTTTCTATTTCTTATTAAAATTTGACTTAACTCGCGATAAACTCCTAGCACAGAGTCATAAGTTGTTTGCACACAACCTGTCAGCTGATTGAAGCACATGAGCTCTCTGACAATCAGCTGACCAACAAACAACAATCCTCATTGGAAAAACTAAAATTAATAGCAAAACACTCATTCTTGTACTTTATTTGTTTCATATTTAACTCTGAGTCATAGGGGCTCAGAGTCACACACACACACACACTCACAATCACACCGTTGTCGTTCCGCATCGCAAAGGCCCGAAGAGGATCCTGGTCAAAGTGCATGGATGAGATTCCCGTGCACATAAACGACCAGGAAGATGACATCTCTGCTCAGCTGTCACCTCGATCAGCCGGCTGGCTGAAACCTAAAACCTCCGGCGCCATCTCTGGGCCTAACGCATCACCGCAGAGATCGATCGTCGGCGAACAACCGGTCGTCGACGAATTACCAAATTACCACTTAAGTCAAATTATTCAATTTCAAAATAGTCTTGCGGCGTTGCCTGTTTCCGCGCACGCCACGAGGCAGGAAGAGAGAGGTTAGCTCGTTCACTCTGTGCTCGAAGTCGAAAATTTGCGTTACCACGCAAATTTTATATCTGTGCTTTTCTTGCAAATTCTGCAAAGTTGATTGAATTTTGAGATTTTCCCTGGGTGAGAGTAAGACATCCACCCAGTTGATTTGAATTGAATTTGATATTTGGATTTGAGATTTGGATTCGGCTAATTAGCCTGGTTTTTGTAATTTGGACAAACGAAAACTTTGAAATGTCTGGTTCTTGCGGAGGCCAGTTTCGCGGCAGGCGCCGCATATTCGCCAGTAGGGTGATCGCAGGTAACGCTTCTCATTCTCTCTCTTCCATATATTTGATTTAACTGAATTTTGGTAAATCACTCGATAATGAAATTGTGTTGAACTATCGTGTAAAATTTATGATTTCGGATCGCCAAATGGTTGGCCATTCGCAACAACAATTCGTTATTCATAGTGCTTGAATTGTTCGAATCCTATTTGAAGTGCTTGTCAGTTTAACCTTTACTTAACCTTTGTAATCTAAGGTTGATAACCTCGTTGTGATATAAAGAATTTGTCTGTGAAATAAATTCTATTGCTTTCTTTTGTTTGAATCAGTGATTTTCAGTGAAATTCTCTTACTCCGCCCTCTCCGCGGTACTGTGCTAGCAGGGTTATGCACTTGAGTTAGATTAAAGATTAAAATGTTACTTTTGCTCATTTTGAGTAAAATGAGCTGGCGCTCAAACGGCTTGTAAAAATTTATTAAAATTTATTAGATCAATTAGATTCAATTATAATGTTAAATAAACCATTATAATATATATATATATATATATATATATATATATAATATATAATATATATATCATATATATATATATATATATATATATATTGTTACGAGAAATGGTTTGTAACGAGAAATGGTTTATTATTATAACGAGAATGAGTATTATTAATGCTATAAATAATTTTAGTTTGAGATAAATAATCTAAAGATTATAAGGATTATTATTATAAGTATTGAATCTTTTCTCGTGTAATAACGAGTTAAGCCCTCTCATAGGCTAACAAAACTCGTAACGTGGTGGTCGAGGGAACGTTTTCGAGGGAGGTAGAAAACTACGCGAAGAATTAATAAAAACATAAGTAACATTTATTTCAGAAATATCAAACATCGATTAATAATTAAACTTATCATTATCCGTATGCGGAAAGACTCTATATAAACCAAAACTCATTTGTTTGTTAAAGACTCGATATAAACTAATTTTATTCCTCGCATAACGAATCAACGAAAGTTAAAGTGTAAAATAGAATTTACGTATCTTTCAATTTAAACAATCTATCTTTCATCAATCAGTCTTTTAAAGGTGAAAGTCGGTAACACAGGTAAGAATAAAAATAAGTAAGTAAATCGGTAAATCGGATAAACCGCATAAATCGCATAAATCGCGTAAATCGAATAGCTCGGAATCAAACGTAGTACATGAGTTTAAAAATTATTATATTAATTATTCTCTCGCAGCCCTAACTGAGTTTGGCAAACAATCTTTATTCATTAATAATTTCTACTCAGGAATTTACAAATATACTTCTCCTTTTTTTTGAGAGACACGCAGAAAAACGCAAATTTAAAATTATTCTGATATTCGCGAAATTACAAACAACGTTCGTTAATATAACCCTTTTTAGTACGCGACCTAACGTTTAATTGGAGGTGTTAAATTGAGGGTTAGTCACGAATGAGACTGGCCTAAGAGGGGCTCGTGCCAGATCTCCGCAGCCTGGAGCAGCGTACACAGAGATCCAACCACGAGATCAAAATAATGCAAGAGAAAATATAGAAAGGAGGAGAACCCCAGCCTGGAGCAGCGTACGAAGTTCCCCTTTTCTACTACACCTGATGTTAGAAGATAGCGAGGATGATCCTGGACTGCTGAGCTGATAGTTGCCTCCCTGTGTAGCTGATCACGTCTGGTGGGCGTCTTCGTCAAGAGCTGCGTTGTCAATCCAGAAGAAGATGGGATTCTTGGATAGTCCGCAGTGCAACCTGGCTGGCTTGGTGATTCTGAATCGAATGAATTGCTGTGGGCCGACAGTCGCCTTATATACCTTGGAAAAGGTGGAAGCGGCTGATGAAAACCCTCTTGCAATTGTCAGAATTTGACATTATTGCTGCCAGGTGTGCGAGTACAGGGTTTACTACCCGCTTAATTCCTTTGTTGACCGCTGTTTGATTTGATTGTAGTCAGGTACGCAGATATAGGGTTTACTACCTGCTTTAATCCTTCTTTGTTGACCGCTATTTGATTTGATTGCA
This sequence comes from Synergus gifuensis, assembly GCA_904066015.1. NCBI lineage: Eukaryota > Metazoa > Arthropoda > Insecta > Hymenoptera > Cynipidae > Synergus > Synergus gifuensis. The sequence goes on from CAJFCO010018154.1 coordinate 13,194, forward strand.
GTCAGATATGCAATTGCAAATAGTCTTTGTACTGGTACTTGGCTCCTTTGCCCATTGTTAGGTATATTGTTTTATGAGTGGACGATGGTGAGCCTTGCTGGGTGCATTGCCTATGCTCAGGCATATTTCTGGGCCGGTATCCCATACCGTTACAATATATATATATAATACATATATAAGTTTATCCCGTCTTGAACCTCCTCCCACTCTCAAAATGTACTAATCATAGAGCATTTCAGAAGAAACAAAAAAAACACACGCACTCCAACATGATGGGACTCTGGATGTTACTACTGTTGTTGGCCTTCGCCCAGACTGATCAGGATGTCGAGGGAGGCGCCTACCTCATTACTCCTCTGAAGTCCAGCCCTGGAATCTATTACGAGTACTTAGGAGCGATGAAGAGAATTGCCGGGACGTGGAGGGTCACCATCTTCATGGACATCGAGAAACTCCACAACGCCCTTCTGGTCTATCGATCTAGGCATGGGACTCTTCAGGATTATTGCCATACGCACCTCAGGGCGCACTGTTACCAGATCATACGACAATACAACCTCGAACCTAAGTTCTCAGCAGCCGGATTAATACAGGAAGAACTGTTGAAGGAAATCTTGGCATTAGAAAAAAAAATGGAAGACGTGGTTCCTGTTGGATTGCCAAAAGGATTGAGAACGAGACGAAGGACACCCTTACTAGGATTCGTAGGAGGAATTGTTGGTCCTGTGGCCGGATTATTAACCTATGAGGATGGTCAAATCATGGAAGCAAAAATCGCTGATTTAAACGAGGCTCAAGCAAATATAACCCATTTAGTTGGAAAACAAACACATTTAATCAGAGCTCAATTGGACAATCTGCATCATCTCGAAAAAAAACCCATGAAGAAAGACTAAACCAATATCAAATTCGCTTAGAAGAAGAAAAACTAAGGTTGAATAACCTCACCCAAGAAATGAAAGAACTCAAGTACTTCGAAATTCTCACTTTAATACTACACGCCATGGAATCAGGACTGGACGACTACTCTCAATCAGCTCATCGATTCTTAGATGTCATCCATGCATCTCGAAAAGGCCAAATGCATCTCTCCTTACTAACGTCGAAACAATTAGAGCCAATCTATAGGGATAGCCAAGATCATATCCCTAAGCTCATGTTTCCGCTCCCAGGACCACAAGTCGACATCGAAGAACTAACAAAGATCGCACTGGCCACCACCATCTACAAAAACGGGATCCTTAGTATATTACTGGACATACCCTTATTGGAAATCAACGATTATTCAATGTATAAATTACACCCAGTTCCAGTAACTCAATCAATCTTGAATAATGGATCAGGAAGAGCCTACATCCAATCAAAATTCTCCCACCTAGCTGTAGAAGAGTCCAGGAGGATACACATCTTGCTGAATCGCGAAAACTTCGAAGAATGTACTAAATTATCACCCCGTATAATTTGTAAAAGCAGTTTTCCAGTAAATGAAAATATTAAAAGCGATGATTGTGAAGTCGAATTATTGCATAACCCATCAAATGCAGCAATTAGAAAATGCAATGTCCACAACACCTATAAGACAGAATTCGATTGGACGTTCATACAAACGCTCGGTGGTTGGCTCTACTCTTTACAGAGTCCCACTGAAGCAGAGATCATATGTCTGAATCAACCTCACAATAAGATCGAATTAAAGGAAATAGGACTTATTCAATTAGCACCTGGATGCAATTTAAGAACTAGAGAGAAACTGTTAACTGGATCTATAGAACAAGAAGGATCCAGTGAAATAATATATGATTCCAACCTGCATTTGAATTTGACCAAACTTTCTCCAATTCTACAAGAAAATGAACACCTATTTATAAAGGAACGTGAAGATCATCAACATCAAATAAAACCTTCAACGGAGGATTTGATATTTGAGGAAAATGAAGGATCCCTGGACGCTTTGGAACAGCAACTCTATGAACTAAGCTTTAATCGAAAAAGAGAAAACAACCATTACCTACTAACTCATGGATCCTACGTTGGAATCGGCTTGATTTTGTTAGGAGTATTGATCTATTGTACAAAATCTAAGCTCCTGAAAATTTGTCAGAAGAGGAAAAATTTCATGATCAAAAGATCTGACAAAAAGGTCCGAAGTCTAAGAAATAACGACGGAACGGAAGAACAACGAAGCAACTCGAATGAATCTTCAATGGACATCAACGAGATCACTCACACGTCTGGGGCCCAGAAGACATCTCTGAAAGAAAATTCTACAACCATACCAAGATTGGAAAAGACGCAAAGACTACCATCGACATCGAGAATCCAGCTTCCACAGCAACACCTTCAACCAGCCTAGGAAATCGCCGACCCAATGTTATAACCTAAAAATATCTGAAATTCGCGAAGAATTAAGAGCAATCCTGCGTCTTGCCCGAGTGATATCTTACGTGACACCCTATCAATCTAACAAGCTTATGATACAAAAAAGCTTAAACATAGATTTTACACTAAAATTAAATATTGATCACACGGATAAAAGGTGCCATATTGAGAGGCTTCAGTCTTATAAAACTCCTTTATTTAAATAAAATAAAAAAAATTAAATATTGAGTAAATATAGCAAGTAAGCTAGAGGGAGGGAGCAGTGTTACCGAATCCCAATATGGTTACGGCTATCCATCTGACACATACTAAAACTCCAATATGTTTAGTTAAAATTATTTATTAATATTATGTATAATTGATAATTGAATATAACACGGTTAAATATATATATATATATATATATATATATATATATAATAACACACTAATACTAATAATAATAATTATAACATTGATTAATATATGTATGATTATTAATATTATGTATAATCGATAATTGAATATAGTACGGTTAAATATACATATATATATATAAATAAATAATAATAACACCCTAATACTAATAATAATAATTATAACATTACACTAAAGGAACCAGGGTGAGCTCCACTACATCACCAGTGGCAATAAAATCCAGTTCGGGCCCCACCTTGTAACGCTGAAAGGGAATAAGATAAATATTAACATAATTAAATGAAATTGCCTATAAAAAGGAAACCAAAATTAAAATCTTACTCAAAATACTTACTAGTTCCCAGCGGCCATACTGCAACACTTCAGTCCCTACCACCAGGAATTGCTTATGCCAAACTAACATATAATCCAGGTGGCGATTGGCCTGATAACCAATCACGGGTGGCGCCGCTGGTAGGAAAACAAAGGCCCTACTGCTACATTCAGACTCCCCCTGGAACATTTCTACCCCTGCAGCCTCCCCAATGGGCACGCAAAAGGGATGAAAATATCCAAGCTGAAAAGAAAGAAATTCTCTTTTTAAAATTTGAAACGTAATATATAAATAATATAATACTAGAACTAAATTAGAAAAAGAGGGAAAGAAAAAAAAAAGGGAGAATCGCTTGCACACTTACCGAAGTCCATTGCCCAGGAGTGAAGTACCCCTGTTCACTTTGGTCCCAATAATACTCCTGGGGCCATATCGCTCGAGACCAAGGTTGGATGATCCTACCCAAAAGGTCTCCCAAGGCGCTCGCGTCCCTGCGGCTCTCCACTCCCCAAAATTGACAACGAACCTACAATTTTTATTTATAGTGAAGTAAAATTTGGATTACAATAATTTATCAGTTAATTAAAAATAGCCTAACTGAAAATTAAACTAAAACATAGAAACTCAGAATATTTAAAATTACATTTATAACATTTTTACTTACCCTCGTGTCCTATTTCGGAAATTGCCGAAATAGCGGGTCAGATTGTTCTCCGCCACCGCAGAGCCCCTCGCCAACACTTCATTTCTGCCTGGGAAACCTATGAGCTCCATAACGCAACCGCTTAAGCTTCGCAGGATAGAGACGCGTAAGTGACAAGGTATACCCCGCTGGACCCAGCTAAGTCACCGGCCAATGCCCCCTCCAATAGTCTTATTAGCGATACTACTATGCATAGGCAAGAGTGTTAAAAGAATACCTCTTCCCCTCACAGGCTCCTTATTTCTCCTTTTTAAAAAAAAAATCTTCTTGAATAAATAAAATTAAAAGAAACAAAAAAGGGGGAGATTACGCCATAGATGTCACTCGGGAAAGAAGAGAAAAATAAATTAAGGGAAAAGCTCTTATAAATCAAAAATAAGAAAATAGCAGTAACCATAGGATTAAAAGAAAGGAGAGCCTGAAAAAAAAAATCATAAAAGGAGTTTCATTTCCTCGAGTTTTTGCTGTTCCAGTTTTCAGGGACGAAAACATAAAATTCCGGTGCAGTTTGTTACCATCATACTTGCATAGCCCTATGCAAGTCGCGATAAGCAATTTGAGAACTCTGTTTTGCTGACGAAGTATGCCGGAGTTTCTCAAGATGCTTAAAAGTGGACAGCGAAACACTCGAATGAAAGAACCTCCACTACAAAATAATTTTAATTCGTAAATGAACGAAAAATATATACTTTATTCCATGAATTTTCATATTTTTCAGAATTTTAATTGTATAAAACTCCTTTTAATTTAGAATTATAATATAGAATATATGAGTGCCTGTAATATGTATGTGTGCGTGAATGCAACGCGCATACACCGTGGCAAGCGACCATTCTCTCTCTCCCTTAGTTCGCCGCTGTAATCGAATCTACTCTCTCTATCTATCTTTCAGTGAGAAGTAGACAAAATGCTCTATTCTTGATGAAAGAAATTCGAATTGACAGGTGCGTGAGTGTCACGGTGTGAGTTCGCGAAAAAGACATAGACAGTTGCGTGAAAGTAAGTGTCGTAACGCACATAAAAATTACAGCCCAATAGGAAGGGCGCGTGCCTAAGGGTGATGATTCCCCTTAGAACCTCACCGTTCCTCTTGGTAGGAAATTAAGGATTACCAACAGAAGGGTAAGATGTATCAAACCTATTTTACTTTGAATTAAGATAAATGTTTCTCTCCCAATTCTCTAGTTTTTCTTGAGTTCACCAGTTTCCTAATTTTCTTGTAATTAAAATTCGTAAACGAAAGGGACAACAACTCTCAGTCCGAGAGTAAGGGTCAAGATCCCATATAAAAATAAACAAACCCATTTGGGTTTGGCAGTTTGTGAAGGCCTCCCCCGTAGGAAAAATTATTTAAATTTTTGAAAACAGAAAAACCCGACATAAAATAAATTTAAGAAATTTAATTAACATTTTCGTACGTAACGGGAGCAAATCTATCGTAGACATAAGGAGAAAGAAAACTCTGAAAAAAAATCAAAAGCTCCTGCGTTCCCAAAATTACTACATGAGCATCGGTCAGGGCCGATTCTTAGTACGCACTCACATTTTCGACAGTATCGAAAAGTTTTACTGAAAGACTTAATGCTTTCAGTAAAACAAACCGACTATTGTTGCGTATCATATGATAATAATGTATTTGTCATTCAGAATATTCTGATGGAGAATCGTACCGAGATTCAACTTGTAGTACGTTCATTCTTGCAAGTTGAAGACTTTTATGATATCGGTATCCCGTCGTCTTGCATTGGAATTTTCAAATGTTCTAAATTGTCTACTGATATGTCAATTATTGATATCAAATCCATACGATCAAAATGTTTCAGGATGCCATTTTGGCATGCTCACTATTCAGAAATAACAGATATTCTGTTCTCGTGTTTTGACGATTGCGATGATACGTGCAACATTCCTAGTAGTGATACATTTATTGTTGCAGAACTTTTGTAATTTGCAAGTGCTATCTCCTGAATTCGCATATTTCCAGCAAAAACGATTAGTTGGTTGAGAAACACATCTTGAATTATATTTTGAATTTCCTGTAAATAAGAGTGTAGACATTTTTAATTATATTTTTAAATTTCCTGTAAATAAGAGTACACTCTTTATGATATACTTTCTTTTCGATGTACATGATTCTCAATGATAAATTAATATCATTAATCGATTCTGTAAGAAGCAAATATCAATACCCGCATAACCCGAGTTCGTACGGTAGGATATTGGTGAGTAATAAACATGCGTGAATGCGATAAAAACATAATGAGTATTATGACAGCTCAGTTTGCTGAATCTTTTCACTTCATTTATTATTTCACTTTATTTATGTCAACATAATATTAGCCTTTTTTTAGAAGTACGTTAGTGTGAAATATCAATTAAAGAGTGATGGATCATCATTAAGAAATTATAAGCTTCTCATACTCTCTAAAATTCTTAGAGTCAAAATGCAGCCACTCTAAAGAAAGAGTCAATTTTAACTCTGAAAGAGTTAATTTTGACTCTAAAAAGAGTAAATTTTGACTCCAAGAGAGTAAAAATTAAATTTTTAAGAGTTAAAATTAACACTTTTTTTTTAAAGTGGCAGCATTTTGACTCTAAAAAGAATCAAATTGGACTCAAAGGATTTCAGAGAGTAATTCGAAAGTGAACACCATTCAGATGCTGAAATTTCATTTTTCTTTATCAATTTTGTAAAATCTTCTTTTTCAAATTTAGCTGCAATTATATGAAAGGTGAAGTATGCACTTTGCAATCATACCTTACTTTTAAAAATAGATTTTTTCAGTGAATATTTACTTTTTCTGTTAAGAAAAACCCAAATTTTTGCATTTATTGATCATTCTGGCATTAACAAAAATAAGTTTTCTCTGGTTATGTAATGCAATATAAGCGCATCAGTTCAAAAAAGGAACCCGACCAGTGAAATTTTTTGTTAAGTTTTGTTTTGACATCTGTTACTACATTTGGCATAAATAAGTCTTCTACATTCTATAGTAATAATAAATATAGTGATCAAAAAATTCCTCGTCGCCTCCCCTTTAAATGTCCTTTTTTTATCAATTAATGTTCACTCTAAATTATTCAATAACAATTTCGGTACATTAGAGGTTACATTAATGAAAAAGTAAAAGTAAATGTAAGGCCATTTTTACTAGCAGCGCAAATTTCATTCACCTTAGTTTCAAGAACTTGCAATTCCCTTGAAATGATAAATGATTTTTATCTACTACGTTTTAAACCTGGTAATTCTTATATTTTTCAATTAAATTGTTAATTTAATCTTGGATACTACTATTTAATGTTCCAGTGAAAAAGTTTTCCGACAACAATGCAACAATTGGTCGCCCGATGAAGAAGGCGAAAAAAGGCCACCTAAGTCAAAAGTATCTGTAGCCGATACTATTCGTCAAATGAAATCGACCACTATTCCATATCCGTACAGGATTGCAAGACCATTGTTGTCACCAATATCCTCAAATGTGCCGATCTCATTGAACAACATGCTGCAAGGCAGAATGAACGAACAACAATATAACACGCGCCTGATGAAAGCGACCTACTCTACGACTTGTCATCCTTCACAATCCTCAGTCATTCCTCCTGGCAGTTCTTTGCAGCTTAGCGGCCAGGGAAGTTATCGCCAAAATGTGCCTTCTATTTCTACTTCAGTTGCTTCAACCCCGCAACATGACTCTCCATCGTCCAATTCTAAACATTCAGGAGAATGGGCGCGAAAACATGTCTATCTCTATTAATACTTCAACTGCTTCAACTCCTGATTGCATCTCTTCATCGGCCAATACAACTCCTTTGCAGCGATCTCAATCTCCCTGTGATATTCCGAGAATAAATAGCTCGACTGGAGGAAACATGTGCGACTGTGAATCTTTGCTGGCGCCTGTAGAGAGTCATCAGACGATACAGCGTGTTCCCAGGGATGAGATAGATCCTGAGAAGAGATATGGTGGGTAACAATTCGAACAAGATTTTACATACAAATATTGAATGTAAAACGAAATATTTTGGGTCATGTGAACATCAAATGAACATTATTATGAAATTATTGTTCTGAAAATTTGGGAATTTACAATCGTGAATTTACATACAATTTTGGGATTTTAAAATCCGTTAAACGGAATAGAAACATTTTTTTTTCTTCAAAAACAATTAAAAAATTATGCTTTATTCACTTTTTTAATGTCCGATTGACTGCTTTCATAGATGCTGAGTATCTAATGCTGGTTGAAAATAACAATCAAGACCAACAGATAACGCCGGAAACATCTGTACACAATCTGAATGACGGTGATAATGACTATTCTGATAGGGAAGATGAAGTAGCCCAGGGTTCGGTACCAAGGTATAGTACATAATTATGTAATGTTTCCAACTAGATTTAAATCCCATTCCAAAAACCGCAGTGAGGTTTTTCCATTTGTAGAAAGTGAATAACAAATTTTAGGTTTCTTTATTACGTTTTTTAACTTTTATTTTTTTATCTCATTTTCTTTATGTTTTTTACAACAGTGTGAAGGAGTTTCTTTTTGTCCTGTTAAAAGAAACTCGGTGAGTTTTTCTGTATGGTTATTGCTTTTTGAAAATTAGATGTTTTTTTGCTCGCCAATGCAAAATGCATCGTTATACTCATTGTATTAGGCAACGTGTAACATTTTACAACTTGTCATACTCGAAACAGCCCTTTATCACGATTTTCTTTTTTACTAATTATTTTTTTAATTATGTCATATATCGTTCTTTATGAAATTATATTTCTGAATTTTCATAAGCATGTGTTACAAAGAAAATGCAGGAAGTCGTTTAACGCTAATTAATTGTCTCACTGGCACTCAGTGTATAAATAACAACTTTATTTTCGAGGTTCAATGAAATGAACAATTTTATCTCAACGTTAATAACACTTTCCTAGGTTGATAATACTTTTGAAAAATAATGTACCGTTTTTACTGTTTAACGATTCTCCAAAATGTTCTGAGATTCTTGTATGATTGGCCGAGATCAAAATTGAGTCGAAATAGACAGAAGATCAATTTTTTCATGAAACAGACTTATGCGCAAGTCTATATTTTCTACCTCTACCTGTCTCTATTTTGCTCTCAGTCAGTTTTATATCGAGATGAAAAAAATTTTCGTTTTTTATGTTTTTGTTTCCTAACGACGGAAAATATGTCTGTTTACTAACAAACTACCGTTTGTTTTGATGAAAAAATTTTTTTTTCTGGTAGCAATACATCACGAGCTATCCAATCAGTACAGAGACAACTTAATCTACTTATGGATGGAAAACCTAAACCGAAAAAACCCGAAGGATGTCCCATAAACGATTGTGAGACATTTCGACAGTTCGAGACTGAGTCTGAGCAGAGATATTTAGAAATGGTAAATGACGAAGAAAGTAATGTGTTATGGTCAAGCAGTGAAAATATGGGAAATATCTTTCAATGTATGTTCTTACAGGTGGGTTACATGTCTCATTTGGGAGGAGAAACAGCATTAGCTGCGGCAAATCTTATGATCGCTGAAGTCTTCAGCAATGATTTATGCCGCCTTATAACTTGGGCGGGAAAGAAGTCTCAGCTTGGGATCGTTAAAACTCGCTGGGAGAATGCTTTTTACGGTATTTGTTCATTCGTATTTCAAATAATTGCAATGAGATCCTTAAGTGAGTGAAAAGTAGGAATTTCACCTTTCTTCATTTTCAGTTATTAATAAATAGCTTCGATAAAGTAAGATGTTACAAATTGTAATTCAATGTATCTGATTAACGTATAAGATTTGAGTCATTTTTTATAAGTCAATGCATGTAGTGCAGACTTTGATTTTTTGCATTTTTATTTGAACTGTCTTCTCTAAGTGTAGGCCTCATAAAGTTCACCTTCACTTCTCTAGAAGACAAATTGATGGTAAAAAGTTCATGAAAACTGTAAGGTATTGGTAAAAAATTGACTGAAAATCGGTAAACTTCCACTAATGAAACAAGAATACTGTACTGATCTTTGGTGAAATTTTTACTGATTCTTTTTAGCCAGTACCCAGCCATTGGAAATGGAACCCATTATTCAAGGAACCACATCCAAAGGGCATAATTCATAATATTCGCAAAAAGTTGATGAAATTACTTCTTCAACAAGTTATTTTTTCTTTTTTTCTTCAATAATAATTCAAATATATAATCATTCTTTCATCTTTTATTTTTCTTTGAAGCTTTCCTTTTTTTTTTATTTTAAGCATTATTATTGCGTTTATCTACTAATTATATTGTAAAACATTTGTAAAAATGTTTAATTTTTAAATTAAAATATTCTTGGAAAGAAATACTATACTCGAAAATTATAGAAATTTAATTAATTTTGTGAATTTGTAACTTCAATAAATTCTACAAACTTTTATTAGTACCAACGTTACTGAACTTTCTTTCCCTATCCACAAGCTTTCCTCTGTTTTGTTTATTTGTAAAAATTCGAAAAAAGATATGATTTTTCAAATATTTGTATTCCTACAGCAACCATTATTCGAAAACTCTGACTCGGTTATAATGGTACTATGATGGTGCTACCATCCATAATTCCTAATACTGAAAATGCTAATCTGATGGTGCTATGATGCATTAATCTTAACATAGCCTTGACGATATTTCACGTTATACTCATCATGGCGGTATGATTCAGTAAAATTTTTTCGGTTCTGAACTCTGCATCTGATAGTACAATTTTGAATGCCTGTTTGACAAATCCTACATTAACAATGCAGAGAATGCAGAACTATACTATCATCCGGACGCAGCTTGTATGATTCATGGCACAATCAGACTAAATCCAATGTACTCAAAATTGTAGTATGGTGGCTTAATTTTGCTACCTGGGAATTCTTGAGGTTTTAGTCACTGAGCATATTACTCCAATTGCTGTCAGCCATTTCTGCTGAAGAATTATATCATTTGGAAATCTGTAATAAACAGAATATATTTTATCTACAAACATTATTAAGATTTTATTTTTCTAAGATCCATTTCATCAATGATCATATTTAATTATTTAAAATAACATTTTGTTAGCAATCATTCTTTTTTTATATTACTTATATCACACTTACTTATGAAAGCTGCGACTCGTGTCTCCAGATATTGCCTCTTTTTTGCACACAACACAATAGATCGTCATATTAAGTTAATAATATATATTCATATGTATCAAGTCATATCAAGTCATATCAAAAGTTAATAATATTGACATTGAGGTACAGGTTAGATTCTCGCAGCTGTTGTATACAACAGTCATGCATGCGCATGCTCCAGTAGAGAAAGACAGCAATACCTACTTCATCCTTTCTCTTTCTATCCAGACCACGTTTCCACTTATAGGCATGCCTCCTCTATCTATAATATCTCTATGGGATAACTACATTTTAGCCTATATCGAGGTGCTGCCCTCTATCTTTTCATTGTTTCCATGGGAACCGCGTCAAATCTGATGTGAATGAGTCATTGAGTTTCGTGATAAGAGCTTAGCGAGCCAAAAGGCTCGCGGGCTCCCACAGTCTCTAGACTAGCTATGAATCCCAAAAGGCGGTAGAGCTGGCAAAGAATTAAATGGGACTTATAAAAAATATAAATTATAAAAAATAACGAGTGAAAAAATTCAGATAACTAAAATTAAAAAATTAATAAATTTTCTATAATTTTAAAATTTTCAGAATTTATAATTATTGATATTTATAATTATATTATAATTATTATCAATTAATATAAATTAATAAATTATTAGCATTGAAAAAATAATTACGAAATTTACAAATTGACGAAAAATAAATATATCTACCATATCTACAGGGTGTCCGAGTATTCAAAATACATAATAATATTTTCTGATTCCTTGTGAAAAACTGAATAGAAAATGATTAATAAAAAAATTTGTTTAAATGCATAATTAACGAGTAATTAGCAATTAAAGATTAACCAATAAAAAAAATGCTTTAGATAGCCGACAGTCCATGTGGAATCGCTAAGAGAGTGTGAGAATACAAGTTCTTTAGTGCAACTTCACACTTAAACAAGATTCGAAAATTCATAAGAATCTAATTAGAAACCATTGCTGGACGAGTTAATTACATTTCTTAAAATGGATGTATTATTTGAATTCTGTAGAAATCTCCTGAATTCTTATCATTCTGCAGAATTCACTCGAGTTCTAAAGAAATTGTTTTAACTTCTTTTATTAGGTACCTTGAACACTTTTGAATCACATTGAATTATTTGGAATTTCAAGACTTAAATATGTACTGTAAATTCCTCCGAATTCTGACACAATCATTTCAGTCTTCCTAATTCAGGTTCTTAGCAAAACAATCTAAAATGCTGCACCACTGACCAGGGTGTACCGGTTTGCTCACCAGGTGTTTAGAATAAACAATCTTCGGGAATTTCTTTAAAATTCCAAGTGTTCGACGGACATAAAAAATTCCAAATGGTGAAGCGATGACCAGGGTACACTAGGTAGTTGGAAAAACAATCTAAAATTGTGAATCGCTGACCGGGGTGCACAGGGTCGCGCACGAGGTGGTTAGATAAGCAATTTTCGGGAATTTTTTTAAAATTCAAAGTTTTAAAAGGATATAAAAAAACTTCAACTGGTGACCCGATGATCGAGGTGCAACAGTTCGTGTACCAGGTGTTTACAGTAACAATCTTCGGGAATTTTTTCGAAATTTCAAATTTTCGAAGGACATAAAAAAATTCAAATAATGAAGCGATGACCAGGGTGCACCTGTCGCGCACCAGGTGTTTTGAACAACAATCTTCGAGTATTTGTTCAAAATTTGAAGTTTTCTAAGAATGTTAAAAGCACCAAATGGTGACCCGATAAACGGGATGCACAAGGTCGCGCACCAGGTATTTACAATAACAATCTTCGGGAATTTTTTCGAAATTTTAAGTTCTCGAAGGACAAAAGACTCCAAATGGTGACCCGATAACCGGGATGCACAAGGTTGCGCACCAGGTGTTACGTACGGAAATTTTAAATAAATTTAGATCTTATATCGGGTTGTCAAAGCTCAAGAAATTTAAATTTATAATTTTTCCTTACGTGGGGAGGCCTTCACAAACTGCCAAACCCGAATAGGGTTTGTTTATTTTATTATGGGCTTCTACTCCTTACTCTCGGACTGAGAGTTGTTGTCCTTGTCCTTTCGGTTTATTGTAGCAAATTTTCATTACGGAAAATTTAAGAGACAGGTGAAGTCAGAAAATTAGAAAATTGGGAAAGAAACATTTATTTTAAATTATAATAAAAATTGGTTCGGTGCAGCTTACTCTTCTTCGGTAATCCTTAAGGCTGATGCAGGAGGGTCGAAAAAATGGTGAAATTTGAGATTACACACTAACTTGCAGGGCAAATTTTGTCGACTTTTTGAGTCGACAGGAAGGACTTTTAAAAAGTTTTTTCAAGTCCTGAAGGGAAAGCAGGCTCAAACTTAGGGGACTTGCTTTTTCGATTTTTGATTAGAGGAAAATATCGGCGTAATTCAATAATTTTACCTGGTGTATTCACCGCCGC
>CAJFCO010018154.1:46925-59039 GCA_904066015.1 Synergus gifuensis
GGTATAACTAATTTGCTCGTATGGTAAAGTATCACATGCCCTTAAGTCAAAATTTTGAATATTATAGAAGTTATGGTTGAAAAACTAATTTTTCAAAATTAAATAAAACCATAACTTTGTTATTTTTCAATGAAATGAAATAATATTATAGACCAATCGATTCGTCTCGATGCAAGGAACATTTATTTTCCTTAAGTCAAAATTTTGAATATTTGAAAAGTTATAGTCGAAAAATTAATTTTTGAAAATATAATTAACCATAACATCCTTATTTTTTAATGAAATGCATTAATCATATAGCTCAATCGATTCGTCTCGACACAAGGAATCTTTATTTTCCTTACAACAGCTTTCAATTTTGAATTTTTGTGAAGTTATAATGAAAAAATGAATTTTACGAAAATTATAAAAGTACACCAAACTTGTAAAATTAAATATTTTGTTAAACCCTTATAAGAAATTCAACTAGGTGTATAGTGGAATAACTATGCAAAATTGCATTAATTTATCTCTACGTGTTTTCAAGAAATTGCTGGATCGTGACATACACACACAGAAACACACGAAAACACGGACAATTTTTCAGGACATCATGTTAGATATATTGCCCTTGAAATATGTCAAAAAAAACCTTTCTTGGAAAACTGGATTTTGTCACCACTACAAAGCTTCCTCTATGAGGAAGCAAAAAGAAAAAAAAAGGAATTCAAACCCTCAAAAAGTGCGTTTAGTGTGGAATTTTATTATCCATGTAATAATTTTGACACTCATGCAGATTGCAAGTAGGTGTACTCCAATTACTGTCTGCATGTCCTGACACCCAAAACCCTGTGCTTGTTGTGCTCCTGGAATCTAAATTTTTCTATATGAATGTTTTTCAAATTCCATTAGCCTTAAGATAAGTTCATAAACTTTCATATGAAGCTGGTTGTGATTGGATTTTAAATTCTTATGACACACTTAGCGTTATATATTCTTCATGTGTAAATTACAAAATTTTCTTTTTTATTTCAGATAAAAAGTGAAATTTATTTACTCAAGGTTCTATCGACTTTAAGGAACACATTCTCGTGAGGACACTCGCGCTTCGCGCTCGACTTTGTTCACCTTATAAGATTCATTAAAAAATGATTAAAAGAATTATCTTAATGATTTGAAATCCGCTAAAGTTGCTTTAGTAACAAACTCCTATTTTCATTACCTTCTTTGACCAGCTTGGGCATCCTAACCTCAATCTGTCAAACGACTTTCAAATATTTTCTCCTTTAGGAAAATATTTCTAAGTCTCCTAATTCAATTCTGCGCAACCATGCCGCGTCGATCTCTCTTCAACGTCCGCGCTCCCCGATAATGTTAAATTGTCGCTCACGCTCTCATGAGATCCCTTCATCGTCCGCGCTCTCTAATAGTGTTAAATTATCGCTCCCACTCTTGTGATACCGCTTCCACCTTGGCGACACTCTGAATGTCTCCCGCTTTTTCGCAAGAGCGAATCCCCAACTGCAATGAATTTTAATTGGATGGCGAATTTCCTGGCACTATCTATAAGGATACACACTAAAGCACGATTCAGTTATTACAGTTACGGCCCTGAGCCCTCAACGTGTATATAACGCTCGTTAAATAATTCTACTTAAAACGATTTAACTAGTCCTTTTCTTTCCTAATTTTGGTTTCCCTCATTCTCTTCCTGCATGTCTCGATTTCAGGAAGGAGAACGACGCAGAAGAAGAAGCTGTGACCGTGACTTAAGTTCCTCTCGATAGAGAGAGGATTCGCCTCGAAGAAGGATTTCGACTTCATTCCCTAAAATCTCAAGAGTCCGACCGCCTAACCCTCATCTGGAGTACGAGCTGTTGACATTTAGCGCGACAAGAGCAACGTACCGCTTCAACCAAGGACCCCCTACAGTAGTCCCTTTAATTTGGATCCCTTCACCACCTGCTTTCTCTACAGACCCTGGAGCAAGAAACCAACACCCGACTTCCGTTCCTGACGATCAGGCGGAGAGCGGACGACCTCTCGGTCCCCCAAGAGTACCCGATCCTACCGATTTGAGCAATCCTTACTTCGATCTGAGTTCGGGGTGCTGCTTGTGATTTAACATCTCCCGGCCTCGCCTGGAGATGTTCTACCCCTCTTAGGGGTAGAACCCGAGACCTTCATCCCGATTCCAGAAAAAGAGAACAAAAACTCCTGACCACGCAAGAATGTGATCATCATTACATGACGAAGGCGACCTGTCATCCTCAGCGATAGAAACGCCTGCGATTACGTGATCTCGGTGGACCACAAGATAGCCTGACCACCCTTTCTATTCTTACTCGATTCTTATTATTATACGATCCAATTATTTTTGACAAAGGACATAACATTGGAAACATAAACACGTGAATGAATATTTAGATATACTCCCATGTATACGTATACATGAAAGTGTTGAAGGATTCTGGATGGATTTCTAAACGGAAAAAAATTTTGTTCATCAGTTTCAGAAATATGACGTATTATATGATAGGAAGAGGAAATTATCCTTTGCAACTTTGAGCAGACTATGGCCTAAAGTTTGGGACATAGTTGGACCAATAGTCGGACTAACTTCTTTAATATTTTCTAAGTCTCTTGATGCCAACTAATGGACCGACTTTGGACCATAGATGGGCTAAAAGTCGGCTTTATTCGTTTAAGATAAATTTTCGATAGCCACAGGCCGACAAAATTTGACAAAGGTCCGGAACCAGAGACCGGACCTAGTATACCCGAAGGCTTATGCTGCGCTGAATCCGAATCCGACCTCAGAAAAATTCCAGCACCCTCAGTTTTCGAGATATTCTAACCTAAAAGGGTTAAAAACCCGTTATTTTGATGTTTTCGAGGCCCCGTAACATCGCGAAAAAAGTTTTATTCCACAAAGTGACAACGGCATTGTAAAGAACTACTCTTCACCTTCAAAATTCGATCCCTACCTTTTTGATAGGATTTTTCCTAGAAATCTAATCTATGTTTACTTTAAAGCGCTTTAACATAAACAACCGCAACTCGTACCCCAAGCGACGAAAGAAACAGATATGGTTGGCGATGCAGAACAAAATATTTCCGTCGAAAATCGTTATCGTTTATTTGTAACGAATCATAACTTACTAATTAAACACGTAGAATCACGAAAACGAACAAATGAATATCGCAAAGTGAAATGGCGCTAGAGCGACAGTTATGTTCGGGAAACAAATGAAGATGACAAGAGATTCTTGCGATAATAATAAAATCACAATGAATTGTAAGATCATAGATTCTACTTAGTGCACTGTTTCACTCTACTGCAAAGACACCTATGATCTTACAATTCATTGTGATTTTATTATTATCGCAAGAATCTCTTGTCATCTTCATTTGTTTCCCGAACATAACTGTCGTTCAAGCGCCATTTCACTTTGCGATATTCATTTGTTCATTTTCGTGATTCTACTTTGTGCACTGTGCAGGCTAACGGTTAAAAAACATGCAAGTCTTGTGCGACCAATAATACCTCATTCATTGTAAATTTTCATCGCAAAAATGAATTTCAGGTTACCTTGTGCTCAGAAAATCAAATCATTCTGTTATGTTTGTGGCAAGTTTGAAACGAAGACTTACCGCCGATCGATTAATGATTCTATCAAAGATATGTTTTTCAAATGTTTTAAGTTTTCTATGACTAATTTGGATAAGCCGTGGGTTCCCAAATCAATTTGCAATTCTTGTAGAGTAAGTATGCTAAAGTGGGATGATAAAAGCAGCAATACTCTCGTTGTTATCAGACCAACGATCTGGCGTGAGGCATTAGATCACGATAAAGACTGTTATTTTTGCACGTGCAAAACAAGTGGGTTCAATAAGCACAGTTTGCATAAAATCAAATATCCTGAAGTGAAAAGTGTGACAGCTGCGGAATTCGGGATTAGAAGTATATCAGGTAAAAAATCTGATCAACCAGCAGCTGATTCAATGGATATTGATGCAGGTGAATATAAATTTGAAGATAGCAGTTCTGATGACGAGGGTCCAAAACTTTTTGATCAAGCGGGATTAGATGATTTTATTCGGGATCTCAATTTTCCGAAAGATAAAGCTGAGCTTTGTGCTTCAAAGCTAAAAGAAAGAAATCTATTGTTACCCGGAACAAAAGTGACAATATACAGAAAACGAGAAGAAATGTATATTCAATACTTTTCTATGGATGAAGATATGGTTTACTGTAATGATATCGAAGGGTTAGTCAATCTATACATAGCTGACTTATATAGGCCGGAAGACTGGTGCTTATTCATTGACTCCTCCACGGAAAGTCTAAAAGCTGTTTTACTACACAACGGAAATAAGTATGCGGCTCTTCCTGTCGCCCATTCAACTATTATGAAAGAATCATACGCCAGCTTTCAATTACTCCTTCATCTGATAGACTATGAAGCGCATAATTGGCTGATCTGTGGTGACTTTAAGATTATTAATCTTATATTAGGAATGCAATCGGGAAACACGAAATATCCATGCTTTCTCTGTCTCTGGGACAGTCGCGCGAGAGATAAGCATTGGGTAACCAAAAATTGGCCTGAAAGGGCAGAATGGAAAGTTGGTGATCATAACGTGATTCATGAAAGTCTTGTTGATAGAAAGCGAGTATTGCTGCCGCCACTCCACATAAAATTGGGTCTGATGAAACAATTTACCAAAGCTTTGAATCCCGAAAGTAAATGTTTCAAATACATTCAATCTACATTTCCTAAATTGAGTGAAGAAAAAATTAAGCAAGGAGTTTTTGTTGGACCTGACATAAGAAGGCTGATGAAAGATGACGAATTCATAAAAACCATGGATCCAAAGGAAAAAAATGCATGGTTGAGTTTTACAGACGTAACACAGAAATTTTTGGGAAACAACCGAGATCCAAAATACAAAACAATTGTTTCGACTATGTTAAAGAATTTCAAAGTATTGGGTTGTCTCATGAGTCCTAAAATACATTTTCTGAAATCGCATTTGAACTATTTTCTGGAAAATGTAGGGGCATTCAGCGAAGAAATGGGTGAACGTTTCCACCAAGACTTTCATGAGAAAGAAAAACATTACCAAGGTAGATGGAATGAAAGAATGATGGCAGACTATTGCTGGTCTTTGAAGAGGGAGGACAATGACCCGACAAGTCATAAACGTAAATCTCTTCAGCGATCCTTTGAAATAAAAAGAAAACGTTTCCACACAAAGTCGACGTAAATTCATACGCTCAAAGATTCAATACTCAACGATTGGGAAAATTAGGTTATGGTGGCCGAGGGCTATAGCGGAGTAGGTAACAAGGATCGGGGGTTAAGGAAATCGGATTGTAGGGGTCTAAGTTTAATGATTCGCAGGTGACCGGGCTTGGGGGTTAAGGAAATCAGCTTATCGGGGGTCTGGGGTTATATGATCATGTAACAAGCTGTAATAGACATAGTTTTGCTACTTTCATTCCCTGGGCAAATATTTTTGTAGTAAAATTGATATCCGTGAGAAGTGAAATTTTTCATATTTGAATCCGCCATATCTCGGCTATAAAAATTCCTATCAAAAAGGTAGGGATCGCATTTTGAAGGTGAAGAGTAGTTCTTTACAATGCCGTTGTCAATTTGTGAAAAAAAATTTTTTCGCGATGTTACGGGGCCTCGAAAACATCAAAATAACGGGTTTTTAACCCTTTTAGGTTAGAATATCTCGAAAACTGAGGGTGCTGGAATTTTTCTGAGGTCGGATTCGGATTCAGCGCAACAAAAGCCTTCGGGTATACTAGGTCTGGTCTCTGGTTCTGAGAATTGTTGGCCTGTGTAGTTTACCTGAAAATTCACTATCCATTTTTTTCAGAAATTTAAAGTATAAAGCAAAAATTTTTATTAAAATGAACCTAATAAATTCAAAATAATACATACAAATAATAATACATAATCTAATACATGCAAAAATCTAATACATTCTCTGATGAGAATATAAAAAACTAATATTTGCATTTAATTATCTTACCTATTTAATTGATTCAGCATAAAATTTGTACAAAGAGTGCTAAATTCTGATGAGAAAATCAGGTTTGCCACAAAATTTCATTTTAAGAATGTTGACATTATCCTGAATTTATTGCGTGTCTAGTGATCAGGCAATTTGAAATTCCCGGTTTTTTCCCAGTAAAATTTTTTTCCTACAACTAATTTGTAGTTGTTTTTTTTTGTGATTTTTGCAGAAAATAAACAAAAAATAGTTGATAAAGTAGAAATGGAATAAAAAGGAGATAGAGTAGAGTAACGCGAAAAGGCCATTTTTGACTATTGAGGCCTGTAAAACTCGCGAATGAAAACATTAAGGCTTATGTAGGGGGTATTCTAACCTAGTTTACTCACCTGAAAACGTATATATATATATATATATATATATATATATATATATATATATATATATATGCATACATACATACATACATACATACATACATACATACATAATTACATACATACATACATAATTACATACATACATACATACATACATACATACATACATACATACATACATGCATACATACATACATACATACATACATACATACATACATACATACATACATATACAGGGTGTCTAAAAAGTCACGGGACGGTTGGATATTTCCTCAGGTAAAATATTTTTCAAAAAAGTGAAGGTCATTCCTGAAGTAAATTTCAACAAGGAATTCAATGGTGACCTTCATTTTGAACTTGAAGTTGACTTTCATGGCTTTTTGAAGGTCAACTTTGTTTTTTTAAATGGAAACCCCCTTTTTTTATATCTGCAATCGACAGAGCGGAAAATTCTACGTTCAGGCACGTACCCAAGTCATAGGTCAATTGTAACGTTCAAGGTCAATTAAAGGTTATTTGAAATGAACAAAGTTTTCCAAGAGATCAGTTTAATTCCTGAAGTAAATTTCAATGAGAAATTCAATGGTGACCTCTGTATTGATCTTGGTTACAGCGTTTTGAATATTGTAAAATTATATAGGAAATTTTTCATTAAAAGTTCCAGGAGTTCTGGTGAGTGTTACGTGCCAATCATCAAGAAATATTTTATCTTAAAAAAATGATTTTTATTTTTCTTTAAAATAAATAATTTACAAAATTAACTAGAATAAATTTTACCAATATAATTTCATTATAATAAAGGTGAAAGACACGAAAGATATTTCTTGATGAAACTACTCACGGTAACCCGAGCTGTCAACCGGACACCTCGGCAGTATAGCAATTGGGCAAGCCTCGAAGTAAAAACCGAATCTGCAGAAATTAATTTATTTTCGCAATTAGAAATAATTGTATTGTAATTAATAATCTAGATATAATAATTGAATTGATTCGTAATTGTAAACTCAGACGACTGTTATGAAAAGGAATGAATGAGAAAGACCGATTATAAATGCTCACATCTGAAAAATGAATCATACTTAGCGATCTCTACTGTCAGAGACGGGCGCACGCGATACAATAACACCACCATATGATGGCCGCTCAAAGGCGCGTTATCAACCGACTCCCTGTACCCCCCCGGCCGACCTTTCGGTTTCATATTCGTCCTTCCGCATTTTCATTCTTAAGACTTAGAGAAAAATAATAATCAGCTGGAATAATTCAAAGAGATTAAATCTCTTTTAATTCGAAAACAGTTCTATTTAATAAATACTGAAAAGTTGAAAAATAGAACTTGCATTTTATTTCTCATTCCCAAATATCGAAAGATATTGCAAAATGGAAATATGACAAACAATTATACTAAGTCATCAAATTCCATAAATCACGCCACAACGAACAAAGGAAACCAGCATCATTCCTGCAATATTGCAAAATTATAAGGCAACGGAAACCGACCAAGATTTCCTTGCTCCTGATTCCATAGATCACGCCATGTATTTCAACCAATCAAAAATTCCTGACGTTTTAAAATATCCCACCAAATTTACCAAAGACACACCTAGAGCGGACATCATAACACTATGGTAGTCAAGTTGCTCGGGGCAGACTGATGAGACTCTTCCTCGGGAAAAGAAGTCTCCCGTGTAATATTTTTTATTCGGACAGAATTCGGCCCCTGTCCTGGAAAGTGAGTTCGATATTTTCTTGTGAAAAGACCGCGGTTTTGTTTCGCTTTTAGTTCGGAATAAATGAACGGAGTGAAACAAGTCAAAAACAGTTACTGTTCATCCAACGAAATTACTCGAGAAGTTACCGGCTTGTGGACGTTACTTATCTAAATTCAATCCCGCGGGACAAAGTCTTTCCACTTCGGGAAAAACTTCCGTCGGAACGGAACGGGAAACTAAGAGAGCGAGTTGATCTACGGAAAACGTTGAAGAGTCCTCCTCGGCGGGAACCGAGAAATTCCGAGAACTCGTTTTGGTGTTTTCCTATTATTTGTATCTGAAAGTGTGGTGAACATCGCCAAAAGTTGTATATCAATCGGAAAGTGTGTGAGTGTGTTAAACGTCCTACGTTTCATTTGCGGAATCCTGCGGTCCCGTAAAAGGATCAACCTCCGGAATCAAGTGAACGTCGAGACTCCACGCTCACTGTTCCGATCGAGATAAATAGATTCGAAGGCGCGGTGAGTCTCTAGATTTTTAGGAAACTTCGGTCTACAAAATTGTATGGGCATAATTGTATGGGCATAATTGTATCGGAAGTTTCGTGAACTCTTTTCGCGAATCAGACTCGCCATTTGTGTAATTTTCCTTCTGAAACTGCACAAACAATTGTACCCTCAACGAAACCAATGCAGATCAAATTCAGATTCGAATCTCAAAACGAATCAGAATTTGGATCTCTAAAAGTTGAGCCGGAATCTTGCGGAAATCTTTAGGAAAGAAATGTTGGGATTTAATTGCCCTCACTTTTTTCGGTGAAAAGCCAAAATAGTGGATTCTCGCAGAATTTCAGCAATAGATGCGGAGCGTGAAAGAACAAGGAAAGACTTGAGTTGGTGCCAATAGAAATGTGTGCATTCGACGTATATAAAATTCACTCCATGGCCCAATAGGGAAGATCCGGATGAGCTCTGAGCCTCTGCATCATCCCTACTGGTAATTTAAGTTATCCCTAAGATTGGTAAGCCAAAAGTAGCGCTTTTATACTATTTTAGATTTTAGAAAATGTTTGTGTTTTACATGTCAGTTATAAAAATTCTGGGAATCTGTCAATTCGTAGAGGGGTTTGCAAGAATATAATATTATTTATTGTTAACATAAATTTGAGTTATTCATTTGTTCTCCCATTAAGATGATGGAATTTCATCCTCGGATGAGGACGGAAATCAACTTTCCTGCGTAAATAATTTAAATTAGAACGATTTTCAGTTTGATGATCAAAATCTACTTTCTTTTCTGATTACTCTCCGGCCGGCCTGATAAACACTCATTATAAATTCTACCCGGACTTGTTTATATAAAGTAATAAATGTTTGTAAATTTATTGGTTTGTAACAAGAGTTCTGTTCTTCCCCAAAGAGTTATATCGAAAAGTCCTATACCGTTTTTCTATCTCCAT
The DNA here is from genome assembly GCA_904066015.1 of Synergus gifuensis. Lineage (NCBI taxonomy): Eukaryota > Metazoa > Arthropoda > Insecta > Hymenoptera > Cynipidae > Synergus > Synergus gifuensis. Next base: position 56,492 of record CAJFCO010018154.1, read on the forward strand.
ACGAATATTACGAATCGAAACTAAATTTACGTATTACGAGTACATACTTACTATCTTTCGCTAAAAGATTATTATGGCGCAAGCTAAACTTTCGGAACGAGAGATACTTTCGTATCTGTATTAATGATGCGTGGTTGGGGAGATCGAGTTCGATCTTATGATCAAGTTTGTTTGCTTTTTAATCGCACTTTTCGTAATGGAGAAGGGTTAAATCCTGTCTCAAAATTAACAATTGAAAGAACTGTAAGGCGTTTTATGAATCATGGATCTATCAAGGACCTTCAGAGAACTGGTCGGCTAAAATCTGCAGGATCTGAGGAGATGCAGATGGACATAGCCCAAGAATTTGTTGAAAATCCACACCTTAATTTACGTCGAGCTAGTGATGAGCGTGACGTTGCTCCTGAGACAGTGCAAAATATTTTAAAAAGCATTAATTTCCATTCTTACAAAGTTCATCTGGTACAATAGCTCAATGAAGACGATCCTGATTGTCGGGTTGAATTTTGTGAAATTATGATGGACAGAATTGATAGAGATCCTCTTTTCTTGTACAATACAGTATTATCAGATGAAGCTACTTACACTTTAAAAGGTGAAGTTAACAGGTAAAATTGTAGATATTGGTCCAACACAAATCCTGATTGGATGTTGGAGAGTCGCACACAATATCCACAAAAGATTAATGTTTCGACCAGTATCTTGAATGATACATTGATAGGCCTTTTCTTCATCGATGGTAATCTCAATGCCCGTGCATATGAAGAGCTTCTCAGAAACCAAATTGTACCAAGAATAAGGGAGATTACAGGCGATAATTTTCAAAATATTTGGTTCCAGCAGGACGGAGCAGCGGCTCATTACGGTAGGGAGGTTCGAGCATATTTGGATACTCAGTTCCCTCATAGGTGGATTGGAAGAAGGGGCGAAATCGAGTGGCCTGCTAGATCTCTTGATCTGACGCCTCTCGACTATTTTCTTTGGGGTTATTTAAAGAGCAAAGTATACTCAACGCAACCCCAAAGCTTAGACGAATTGCAGAATCGGATTCTGCAAGAGGCTACTTTGATAGGGAGATGATTCGTAATGCTGTAACTCATTTTTACAATCGCATAGCTTTTTGTCAAGAAGCTCAAGGTTTTCAGTTCGAACATCTTCACTGAAGCGTGAGAGGCAAGGGGACTCACGCTAATCAAGCACCCCAAACGGAACAGAATTTACTACGTGCACGTCGTTGTTCCTGGGTAATGCTAAACGTAAAAGTAAACTGCTTGGAAAAAACCTTGAAAAAAAACTTGAAGATCATCACCAAGATCAATACAGAGCTCACCAATGAATTTCTTGTTGAAATTTACTTCAGGAATGACCTCTTGGAAAACTTTGTTAATTTCAAATAACCTTTAACTGACCTGGAACGTTACAATTGACCTATGACTTGGGTACGTACCTAAACGTAGAATTTTCCGCTCTATCGATTGCAGATGTAAAAAAAGGGGGTTACCATTTAACAAAACAAAGTTGACCTTCAAAAAGTAACGAAGGTCAAAATTAAGGTCACCATTGAATTCCTCGTTGAAATTGACTTCAGGAATGATCTTTGCTTTTTGGAAAAATATTTTACCTGAGGAAATATCCAACCGTCCCGGGACTTTTTAGACACCCTGTATACATATATACATGCATACATACATACATATATATATATACATACATACATACATACATACATAAATACATACATACATAGTAATGGTTAATAACCAAAGGTTACATGGCGCCTCAACTAAATTTTGCTAAGGCTCTTATTTTAATATTTTTAATTTTTGGACGCCAGGTTATTTTATTTAGATGTTGGATATCTAAAATAACTAAAAGAGAAATAATCCAACGATTGAAAATGATTATAATGAAATTACATTATACATCCTGACTAACCCAACACAGAGACGGGTCGAGGTAAGGGGAATAAATTGACTTGTCATTGAGAAATGGTTTTGATCAGATATAAAAATGCACAAATTTATTCACATGAAATAGAAATAATTATTGGGTAACACCCATTACAGATAACAGAATTATTCACATAAATGTTTCTCCCGATTATCAGAACATTAAAGCAATGTCCACTCAAAGATCCCTCACAAGTGAAAGAAACGTCCCAAATAACAATCGTGAACATAAGTGTGAAGCATATGCGTCGCACAATGTGAGAGGCACGTATGTGCGAGGCATATTCCTCGCATTCTATGATGGACATAAAATATTTTTTTTGTGTTTTTGCTTAATTTTAATAATTATTTTTTTAAATCTTTTAATTATTAATAATTTTCTAAGTCTACATTGAAGCCTCTATTTTGTCTCTGTTTAGTTTCAGAATGTAAAATTATTAATGACAATTAATAGTTATAATTATTCACTAATTTTAAATATTTAGTAATCACATAGAGATTGATCACCTACATTCTAACAAATTATCATTTGGACAATAAAAATAGTTTGAATAATAATTGTACAATTTTCATTAAAATATTACTATAACTTTAATATT
>CAJFCO010018154.1:71383-88263 GCA_904066015.1 Synergus gifuensis
AACTCAAAAAAACTGAAAAATTTGAGATCAACGAAAAAAACGGAGGTCAGATTTGGATTCAGCACAGAAAACTACCATGGAAATGATATATCTCGTCCCAACCCGACATAGGTCATATTTTGTTGTCCAGTGTTATCGTAGTGGACCCATTTTTCGTCGCCGGTTACAATGCGATGTAAAAAACCCTTCCGATTCTGTCTTTGAAGCAGCTGTTCACAAGCAAAGAAACGGCGTTCAACGTCTCTTGGCCTCAATTCATAATGAACCCAATTTCCTTGCTTCTGAATCATTCCCATGGCTTTGAGGCGTTTCGAAATTGCTTGTTGAGTGACTCCCAATAATTCTGCTAATTCTTCCTGCGTTTGGCACGAGTCTTCAGCAAGTAATGCCTCCAGTTCGGAATCTTCGAACATTTTTTCTCTTCCCCCGCCATGCCGGTCCTCGACATCAAAATCACCGCTTTTGAAGCGTGGAAACCACTCACGACACGTTCTTTCACTAAGAGCAGCGTCACCATAAGCACTTGAGAGCATTCGATGAGTCTCAGCCGCAGTTTTCTTCAAATGAAAGCAGAAAATCAACACTTCCCGCAAATGACGAGAATTTGGCTCGAAAACTGACATCTTCGATCGAGAATACACCTCTGATGCAAACACAAATTCACTAATGTGGTGCTATCGTTATGTTGACAGATGTCCAAGCTTACTGTATGAAATTTTTGACCTGCCTATTTCAACCGACACTTACCGCTGCAGCCATCTATCGAAAAACGGCGGAAGCAAAGTTGTACACCTAATATTTTATAATTGGTTTATTTATGCTTTTGGTAATTTTTTTGTTAATTTTTGGTTTTGTTATTAATTTTTTTATTCCTTTTTATTAGTCCCTGCATGATATTCAAATACTTTTAAATAGGATAATGAGGAATAAATTTTTTTCTTTATCATATTTTTTCATTATCTTATTTATAAATAAGATTTTTTTACAATATAATGAGACTACATAATAACAATAATTATTATATCTACTTATTACATACAAGGAATATGTTACATAATATAAAATACTATTTTTTGTTACGAAATAACGAACACTTAAATGTCACATTTTTAAAATAAAATAGACTTTGTAACTAAGATAAAAAATTTAGTTTTCTAACTTTTAATGAAAGACTATTAATTTATTTTTTTGCAAATTACTTTTATTGGAATCAGATAAATAAATTTTAGTAAACTTTCGCATTTTATTTTACAAACATAAGTGAATAGTATAAGCTATAACTTTCTTTAACATGTTCTATACATGGAAAGTAAGATTCGAGTTCAGACCAGTCATTTACAGTCTGTTCAACAAGAAACGTTGGTTGATTTCTCGAAAACTTAAAGTACTTTCAAAGGACTACGGCTCTGTTGCCAAGACGTTTTAAAATCACTCGAACTGTCCGAGAGAACGCACGTGAATTAAAATGAGTCCGTTTACGCCAAACGGTTTGAACCTGTCTTTTTGTGTACCCATCTAAAAGTACTACATATGTTCTACAGCGCGGCTGTTAAATACATCAAGAAATCGGAGACGTTCGTGAAGAGGTGCGTTGAGCGGTATAATATTGATAAAACAGTCGAAGATCTTCCCGAAAGAGGCAAATCTCGAGTAACAACCAGCAAGTAGGATAAAGCGATCGTGCAGCTGTTCAAGCGTACCCCTACTCTAGGATTGCGAGATGCCAAGCCTATACTAGCCAACAAGGGAGTCTACATTAGTATCAACACCATTCGACAGCGTTTGGCTGAATCGAAGATACAATATACCGTACCACGAATCAAAAATCCCTGCTCTCAAAAATCCATATGGGGCGTTCTTTTACAAACCGAACAGAAAATTGACCGACACATTTTTGATTCAGCTGAAACTTTTTTTACGGGTTCTTTATCGAAAAAGAAAAGACACGTATTCGAAGATATTTTTTCTTTTTTTTTTTGTGAAAATAAGAAGGATTGAAAATTTGGGAATTTGGTGATTTTTGGCTTGAAGACTATTTTTTAAAAATTCATAACTCCGGTTCTATTTGAGCTAGAGACTTTATTTTTTTTTTTCATTTTAAAGGTAAAAGAACGAGGTTTAATAAAAAAATACTTCAAAGAAAAAATATTAATTAATTAAATATTAACAAATTCTACGTTAAATTTCCTTTCGAAAACGATTTTTTAATCGATGGACAAATAATTAGTATAATTAATTAGTATAATTAATTTCATTAATCTTACTCACCACGAACAAGATTTTGAAATAGCAGCTGAGTGGCATTTTTTTCATTCTTCACATGGAAAAGGACCATGTGATGGAATTGGTGGTACGTTGAAAAGACTTGCTGCTAGAGGTAGTCTGCAAAGAGTAAATCAACCTATTCGTTCGCCCAAAGAATTATTTACCTGGGCGAAAGAAGCTCTACCAAACATAACGTGTCATTATTCGACAAATGCTGAGTACGAAGAAGAAGAAAAACGGTTATCAGCAAGCTTTCAAAAAGCTTCAACGATAAAGAGGACCTTAAAATACCATTGTAGATTCCAGTTTCTCTTAAAGAATTGGACGCAAAGCAGTTTTCAATGTATGAAAAAAAAAAAATATTCTAAAAATTAGTCAATAAGGAATGTAAAGATTTTAAGACCACGTATCGAAATCTTAATCAATAAGTAATTTAAATTTTCAACAGTGATGTCTTTCATTTATTTCTTTTTATTTGTTTATTTCTTCAATTTTTAATAAAGTCATCTTAGCTAATAAATAAGATTATTTAATTCAAAATATGTAATAATCATTTACATTTCGGGGAAAAACGATATGAGACAAGAAAATGGGCCGTGCAATGTGACACGCGCGCCGGTGTGACGTACCGCGCTAGATAAATTAAATTTTTTCGGAGAGTACTAATTATTTGTCCATCGATTAAAAAATCGATACCACTCTACGCATCACTGGCGAACACTTAAAAGCAACGACGCCTACGCCGTCCAGTCAGTTCGTCGATGCACAGCTCAGCTGTGGCAACTCGTTCTCTATCAGCGGGCGCTCCCATGGTAGAGAGAACAAAATCGACCTAGACATCGTTAACTGGATATATGGTTGGCAGGCGCTACAACATCCATATATCTAGATTTCGATTCCGCACCGCGAAATGGACCTTTTGCGTCCTCTTCAGGAAAAAGCTTGGTTAGATATGTAATTAGAGGGCGCTCCCATGGTTACCTCTCTGACTATAATTATCATGTTTCGCCGGCCTAAAAAACCGACCAAACCTGAGTCACCCGGAGAACGGTTCACGAGGGAAATCAAGCACCTGGGGAAACTCACTCTGTACCTCCAGAGGGCGCTCCCATGGTCGTACACCGAAAGAAGGGCGTAATCCACCCCCTTAGAGTGAACCAGCTGCTTGATCGCGAACGGGTTAATTTCACATTTGTTCAGTCATCTTCACGACATCTCCCTCACCCCTCTCTCTCACCGTACCGTACCGTTCATCGCCTAGAAAGAGACGGGCTCAGGAGATGACGCTCGCCTCGTTCACCAGGAGATCCGCTTGCTCTGTATCTTTTTTTCCCCTGAACCGCTTTTCTTAATTTCAGAAGCCGTCGTAATCGATCGACACACACACACGCTTAAACGCAGCCCTCACATGACTCGTTGACTCACTCACTCACGCTTATCGCTTATCTCTTTAATCCTATTTATTCTCATTGTTGATTTACCGACGTATTGTTATTACCGCGTCACACATTTACTTTGATATTTACTTTCACATTAGTTTTCCAAATTAGATTTGTATATTCTAGGGGAATAAATTGATCTTTTGTTAATTTTTATACCAAAATTATTGTGTTATCATTCGTCTTAAAATAACCCTAAACCCTGGTTCGACTGAAGCGTCCGGAGACGATAGTGGGGCTTCACCCCTAGATAACACCACCGTTACAGCTATAATTCATCATCTATGTAATAAAAAGCTACCATCTAGAAGCCGTGCAAGAAAATGCCAACGTTCACTTGAAAGTTATAAAAGGTTATTTTTTCGCCAATTCTATAAGATGCTGGCTCCGCTCATTAAAATTATAAAAGTCTATCCCAACGGCGAGTGTCATAGAAGTTTATCAAAACATTGCGTTCAATATAAGTTTATGTATAATAAATAAATAAAAAAATTGAAGTCATGCGTCAAGTAACATACTGTTTTTGGTTAGTTGTGCACTAGGGCGTATCGAAAAAAAAAGTTGTTTGCGCGAAGTTCTAATAGTAATGAAAACCTTCTCTGGGGAGTCAAAAACACCCCCCTAAAGTTTCATAAAAAAAAATTCCTTCTGTCTCCGCAATGCAGATATTGTTAAAAATAGAAAAAACTGAACACTTTTTTTAATTAGAAGAGCAAAAAATTCTTTTTGAAGATTTCAAATATCAATAAAAATAGTTCAAAGAATGCAGATACCTGTATGGCAATAATTCCAATTAAACATTTCTTACCCCCCCTAATTGACATTGAAATTTAAAAAAATTGAATAAAACCGATTTTTTCGCTGTTTTCGTTGATTTACGGTAAGTTTTAGGACTATTTCTCCACATTATGTGTGATATATGTTAGTGCTAATGTATTTTAAAGATAGTACAATCATCACATATAAGGAATTTTGACATTAAAATAATTTTTATTGACTTTAAATGAAATGAAAATATTTAAAAGTTATATATTGCCTATATTTGATAAGAAAATTGGTTTTCGTTATCTAAATTTTTAGAAAAAAATAGTTTGAAGCATGTCGAATTGTATCTACATAGTAAAAAATTATTTAAAAAATTTTTACCCTGCCTAAATGTCCTTGAAATATAAAAAAATCGAAAAAAAACATTTAGGTACAGTAAAAAATTTTGGAATAATTCTTTACTATATAGGTACAAATCCACTTGCTTCAAACTATTTTTTCTGAAAATTTAGATAACAAAAACCAATTTTCTTACTAAAAATAGAGCAATATATCACCTTCAAATATTTTTATGTCGTTCAAAGTCAATAAAAATTATTTTAATGTCAAAATTTCTTATATCCGATGGTTGTAATATCTTTCAAATACATTTGCACTAACATATATCACACATAATGTGGTCAAATAGTCCTAAAACTTACCATAAATCAACGAAAACAGCGAAAAAATCGGTTTTTTTTCGATTTTTTGAAATTTCAAAGTCAATTGGGGGGGGGGGGGGGAAGAAATGTTTAAATGGAATTACTGCCATACAGGTCTCTGCATACTTTAAACTATTTTTATTGATAATTGAAATCTTCAAAAAAAATTTTTTGCTCTTCTAATTAAAAAAAGTGTTCAGTTTTTTCTATTTTTAACTATATCTGCATTGCGGAGATAGAAGGAATTTTTTTTATGAATCTTTAGGGGGTTGTTTTTGACTCCCCAGGGAAGGTTTTCATTGCTATTAGAACTTCGCGCAAACAACTTTTTTTTTCGATACGCCCTATTGTGCACTTGATATCAATAAAGTAATGTGAAAAATGATGATATAGTTTTATGTAGAAGTGATATTCGGCACTGTCCATGACGATAGTTCTAACCGAATTAACTACTATAAATAATTTAGGGCTGTTGACATAATGTTGCCAGCATGACGGCGAAATTATTATTTTTATAAACAAACATTCGTCTGTTTTTAGCAATCGACGAGATAGCAGGGCCTAAAATCTTTAAAATTTCGGACTACACACTTTTTCCCTCACCCTTCTTTCCGGACAAGAAATTTCGAGAATTGTTATTTTTTCAACTATAAATATAAGTAAACAGTAATTTAAATACTTTTAAGATTAAATAAATAGTTGAAATCAATATTTATAAATATTGTTTACTGCACACTTTTTATTTCAGACTGCACACTTTGAAATTCGGACTACACAAAGTGTGCGTACTACACATATATTTTAGGCCCTGCGAGATAGGATTATATTACACGAATTTGGCAGATAGCATTATACAAAATTTATAGCCACGATAAGCTTTTACAAAATTGTCAATAATTTTAACATCGTAAAGAATTTGCTGTAAAGTAGCATTATATTGAAATGAGCAGAAAGATAGTTTTATATTTCGGCTTCTTTTTAAGATAGCATTTTATCAACAGCATTCTTAAAGTTAGCCTCTTATGAATAGGAGCAGTCGATATATCCGACGACCGGCCTATATTTTGGCCAAGGTTGGGCCGACCGTAGGGTGCATCATGGTGACTTGTGCAAGTCAATGTTATGCCGACAGTAGGGCCACCTCATACCCAGAGTCGGGCCGACCATACTCTTACGGTCTTTTTGAAACAATGAACCAGGGTTTATCCGACGGCCGGTCCATATTTAGGTCAAGGTTGGGCCGACCGTCAGATGCATCAAGGTGACTTGTGAATTCTGTATCCAGAGTCGCACCGACCGAATTCTTGAGGTCGCACCAAAACCAACCTATCTGCCATAGTTTATCCGATTGTTGGCCCAACCTTGGACCAAAATTGGGCCAACAGTCGGCTTTTCACCCGTCGCCGACGTCGGTTGCCAACGTCGGCGGGACCGTGGTAGCTTGAAAACACCTTAGTCGGACCAACTCTGGTTGTCGTAGATCGGTTGCCAAAGTAGGGCCGACTTTGGGCCGCTGTCCAAACTTTGGCAGCCGATCGATTTTCGCAACTGGAGCACCACCACCGTTGGTGCCGCTGCTACTTTCCTCTTCGCGCGACAGTTCTCCTAACCTTTTTTCCGTGTACTGATAGCATCACGGTTTTTTTTCCTGAGCGTCAAGTCACGTATCGGGGAACTCTTGTTCTTATGCTTGGGGATAGTCTGGGAAGTCATCAAATCGGTGGCCTCACCGAAAATTTTTGCAAATCATTCTATTTCTTGTAAATTTTGCGAAATTAGCCGGGAAGAATTAAAAGCAAAAAACTATTCACTGAAGGCAATACGAACTCCTGAAACTTATAGAGTATATGCCAATGAAGCAACTTTGACAGGTAAGATGATTAAAGGCATTAAGAGAGATTCTCCTTTGAATAGAATAAAACATTATCAAGTATGTAATTCGGGTATGCCACCGTGCATTGCACACGATTTATTTGAGGACATCGTGCAATACGATCTTATGCTTGCAATAAAATATTTCTTGAAGAAAATGTGTTTTAAGATAGGTTCTTTAAATTACCGGTTACAGAATTTAAGATTATCGACTGATGGAACTGATGGATTCTAAAAACCGTCTACCAATTATAAAAGAATCTTTCAAAAAGGTGTGCGGCACGGCATCTCACATGAAAAGACTGCTTCACATAATTCCTGCTACTATTTATGATGTTATTAAAGACATTAAAGATCCCGTGTGGCAAATGGTTTTACTTTTGCGAGAAGTTTGTTCTATTAGTTGCGCTCCAGCTTTAAGTATGAGACAAATAGTATTACTAGATGCTAAAATAAACGAATTTTTGTTATAAACCGAAGCATCACTTCGTTTCACACTATCCAGCGTTAATCGAAGAGTTAGGGCCAATAAAGCACTTGCGAACAATACGATTAGAAAGTAAGCACAAAGGGATAAAAAAACACTACAAAACACTGTTAAAATTTCAGAAATATCACTAAGACTTTATCGGTGAAACATCAGGTAACGGAAGCCATAAATGTGGAAAACTTTCTACCGCTAGCTGAGACTTTTCAGAATTCCCTTTAAAAATCTCAAAATTACTCAATGGAAATGAATTCTCTTATAAAAGTCTCTTTCGAAGAAAGTGTCAAGTGTACCTTGAACATCTCCATAAAAGTAACCTTTCGTGGTATTGAGTTCTCTGAAAATGCATCTGTTTGCGCCGGTAAAAGTGTATGTGGAAATTTTATTATGTGCAAAATTGAGCTAATTCTTATAAATTCAGATTATATGAACATTTTTTTGTGGGACGTACGACTGAAGTAATTGAAAACCTAGATCTGGGTATTTATGAGAGAACAGACTTGGATATAAAGTCTCATGAAACCTTAAAATTGTTTCCCTATTCCTCATTATAATCTCCGCATCTCCTCCAGTACAGTATACATACATAAATACGCACCCTTGGATCTGGATGTATAAGCATCTGGATTATTTATAAGCATAGAGTGCTAATGTATTTGAATGATTAAAGTGATGATTCGAATGCATTAAAGTCGAGAACTGCATTAAAAGTCGAATGCATTAAAAGTCGAGAACTCCTGTAAGTAAAGCAAGGTTTCTGGTACAAGCTATGCTTGGAGCAATAAACTGGCAACCAGAGAATCATTTAGACGAAGAAACTGATGCTACAGTCAAAAAAAGGCAACAAGATTTAATTAATATATTTCAGAGGTTAACAATGGGTGAACCAGCAGCAACAAATGTCAATGAGGAAATTTTAATGCACCTACGATCATCGTTTAAATGCATACGGGAGTATTTCAATAATTTTGAAGATCCTCCGTCTGTCACTACACTTTATACGACTTGGCCAGTCCTTTTTCGCAAAGATTATTTATTTGAGATTTACAATTTGCAAATGGGTCATGCAATTAATGTCCTACGCGATAATTTCGACATCGATAAGGAAGGTATTTTTGCATATGGATGAGCACTAGACATGTGCATTTTATCGGATCGAATATAGCATTTTCGATTTGGTGCGTTCATTATCGAATCGGATTTTTCAATTCGATCGGCGCGTCCGTTTCGACATTCAAAGTGCATCCAATGTCGGATCGAATTTCTTTGTACACGTCTAATGTGCACATAATTTGACCGCAGCAATATCAGCTGTTGATGACTATGAGATAGTCAAATTCTGTTTAGATACTTCAACGACAAGTTAGAAGATCTGATAAAGGAGCGTCCTGTAAGTTTCCATTAAAATAAATTATATCTGCGTATTAAAGGGTATAAGAAACTTATTAAATATTTTTGTCTGCTTACAGGTGGAAGAAAACATTGCTGATATTGAAGCACCTTCAAAAGGACCTTTCATTATCATACAAGATGAGATAATAATTTTATATACATATTCTCTTAATTTTAAAAGGCTATAAATACTAAAGTCTTGAGTGGCCACTCTATTTTAGCACAGTACCAAACAAACCTAACACACAATTTATTTTCGACTTTACAGGCTCAGAGTAGATGAGATATCACCTGATATTTGATGAAATGCATGTAGATTCATATCAATCTTTTATCGATGCACTTATATGGGCCTATGCGTCCTTTCTTGTCTGGAACAGGCGATATCCAGAAATATACGCCTGCTTCTTGGAGTGCTTGCAACGATACGTCTTGAATTTCTATCCAAACAGTGGCAGCAAATCTCCAGCCAGCAACCGAATAGTTAAAAGGGTGCAAACTTTATATAATAAAGTAAGCAGTTTTGGTTTTAGGCTTCAAAACCCTGTTATCTAGATAAAACAAATCAAGTAACTCCGAAGCATAACTGAAATATTATGTGTGATTTAAGGAGGCAAATAAGTCATTATTATATAATCCTGAATTACCTGAAATATGTTTATAAAGTTGTACTTTTATATTTGTTAATATTTAATAAGATTCGTTTTATTACCTTCATTATTATATAAAACTATGTTTTGTTCAACGAATTCTTTGAGAAAAATTATCAACGTTTAAATAAACGAAATGTTTTATAACAACTCATCACAAATTTGCATTTGGACAGTGACAGCAAATTTCCAACCCTGTTATCGAGAAAAAACAAATCAAGTAACTCCGAAGCATAATTGGAATATTTTCTGTGATTTAAAAAGGCATATAGGTTATTATTTTATAATCCTAAACTACTTGAAATATGTTTATAGGTTTATTCCTTTATATTTTTTAATCGAATATTTGTTAATATTCGGTCAGATTCGTTTTATTACTTAAATTATTATATAAAACTATGTTTTGTTCAACGAATTATTTGACTAAAATTATCAACGATTAAATCAACGAAATGTTTTGTAACATCTCTTCAAAAATTCTAATCAATTACATTTTTTCATTTAATCGTTGATAACATTAACTACATAATTTTATGTGTAATGGTACTTAATTAATTACTTTACTTGTAATATGTACCATAATTGTTTAAAAAATGCTTCAGTAAATACACTTTTAAAACATTGTTCTTTTAAAGCAAATGTATGTTTAAAACATAAAGAAATAAATATATTATTTATTATCTACACATTTTCTTTTAACTCTTTGCGGCATAGTGGGTCGTTCAGCGACCCACCCTTTTCTCCATGGTTTTACATTTTTTTAACTACTTTTTTAACAACAAGTACCGGGTTTTTTGTTTTTCCTAAGTCTCTAGGATGTAAATGAATGTGAAAAAAATGTTATCCGTCATTAATTATTAATTATAAAAATAATGTATATAAACAAATAGTCCCAATTGGTGCTTTTTCACGGAGAAATTCATTTTCATATCTGAGTGTAATTTTATCGTATCGCAATATTTTTATACTGTTTCGGCAAAATTGTCACGGCAATCGCTGTGGTATCTTTCTGTCCCATGATCGCCGTGGTAATTTTTAACTGGATTTTTTACAGTGTAGTATAATATGTGGTTGTTTATCTTACCCTGTAACCAATCTCCAGAACATCAATAGGATCATTATCACCCTTGAATCCAGTGGCTTCATCTAGGACTTCAGGATTTTCCCATGTCTATGACAAAAGAAAAACACATTTAATAAAAAATAACAAATAAGTAAACGTGATAATACGTACGAGGGTGGTCTGAAAAGTTTCTGGCCTCAACATGAAGATGACAGCACTCGTCAATGAAAGCTAGTGAATGCAGTTGTGCATCTTTTGACAGTTACTCACTAAAGTTTCAGCCACTTTGGACGCGCAGTTTTTAGTTGAGAATCGTTTGAGTGAGTCGATGTGAGTATTTTTGTGAAAATGGAAAAAAATGAGTATCGAGCTGTGATTAAATATTTGTTTTTGAAAGGCAATACGCCTACGCAAATCAAAATTGAGTTGGACACTGTGTATGGGGACAATGCTCCATCATTTACCACAGTGAAATTTTGGGCAACTGAATTTAAACATGGCCGTAAGAACTTGGGAGACGATGAACGTTCGGGACGTCCAAAAACTGCAACTACTGACGATAACATCGCTAAAGTTCACCAAATGGTGCTAGACGACCGCCGAATTAAGGTGAGAGAGATAGCAGAGGTTATGAAAATGTCCAAAGAACGTGTTTGTCACATATTAAATCAAGATTTAGGCATGAGAAAGCTGTCCGCGCGAAGGGTGCCGCGTTTGCTCACGTTAGAACAAAAACGTGTTCGAATGAACATTTCCAACGCTCTGTTGGTGCAGTTAAGGCGCAATAAATCCGAGTTTTGGCACCGATTAATTACTGTCGATGAAACTTGGATACACAATTATACGCCCGAAACAAAAATACAGTCAAAACAGTGGACTGCAAAGGGGGAACCGGCTCCAAAAAAAGCAAAAACTGTTTTTTCGACTGGGAAAGTGGTGGCGACTGTTTTTTGGGATAGTCATGGATTTATCTTAATAGATTATCTTCAAAAAGGAAAAACCATTACAGGTGTATACTACGCATCATTACTTGACAAGCTAAAGGCAGAAATTGCAAAAAAAACGGCCACATTTGCACAAAAAGAAAATCCTGTTTCACCAAGACAACGCGCCGTCTCACACCTGAGCGGTCGCCATGGCGAAAAACCATGAATTACGGTTTGAACTGCTTGACCATCCGCCATACTCACCAGATCTAGCCCCAATGAGTTCTCTCATCTAAAAACTGCCCTCCGAGGACAGAGGTTTTCTTCAAATGAGGAGGCAAACACCTTCGTGAACAATTATTTTTTAGAGAAAAACGCCGAGTAGTATTTGGATGGGTTAGAAAGATAGGAGCATCGCTGAGAGAAGTGTGTAGAGTTACAAGGAGACTATGTAGAAAAATAAGAAAAAAAATTAAGAAAAAATGTCTCGTATCATTGTTAGGTCGGAAACTTTTCAGACCACCCTCATACATTCTTACGATTCTTAATATTTAAAATTGAGAAGAGGTAAAAGTTAATTTTTGATCCATTATCAACAAATTGATTTTTTCAAACGTCATATGCAACAAATTATCTCTGATTAGGAGTAAATTTTAAAAATCACTGAAAATGCCTGATGGAAATGTGTGATTGGTGTATATGTGAGCCTAGCGGGCGTCTACCCCCCCTCTAAGCCTTATGTTCACCGGTCAGCCATTGCAGGCTAACTCCTATTTAGGTATCCACCGCACAACATGCGCAAAATGTTCATTCATCAGTTCAGCTGGGCGAAGCCCATCGAGCAGATCGGTGGGCTCTCGCCTGTACGGAAAAAATTAGTTGTTGGAATTTTAATTGATTGAGTCAACCACTCTAGGATGGGATCGAAAGTATATCATAAACTGGAAAAGTCGTTCCTAGAAACTTTGATTGATATTTGTTAGAAATTAAAGTTAGAAAGAAAATTAGAATTTTCGAAAGATTTTTAACGAAAATTTAAAGGCCAGAGGAATAGAGTTCGTGTAAAACTCATACACTAATGCTTCCAAGCCAGTCAATGAAAATTTCGATGACTCCTAACGAAAATTTAGAAATTCTACGGCGGCCGGGATTCGATCTACATAACACCTATCTGTAACGCATCTAACGCAACTTATATCTTTAATAGCTAAACCCCACGGCTAATCTATTACATGGAATATTTTGAAAAAATCTCAGCAAAGAGCCAAAGCTTGACAATACAGGGCTGTATTAAAAGTATTTGGGCCCCGTCTCATTGGAATTTATTTCACTTATAAAATTTTGTTAAAAACCGAGATTCGAAATTTATAGACTGCGATTAGATCAATTTATATTAATTTTCACCAACAAATTCATCAATTTGTAACGGTATGGTATACCGTGCCCATAGTACGCCTGAGCGTAGGCAAATGTTAAGCGACGTTCATCGGCGTCCAAATACGAACCGAGCGCCAGACGATAGGCCAACAAAAATACAATTACTGGCCCATCGTCAAATCGGGGAGTGCGGATGGCAAAGGGTAGCACTCGTCGAGGAAAGCAAGTTCGTCCGAAAGTGACCGATCTGACTGTGAGGCTAAAAGGCGAGCGTTCGCCTACAGCCAGTCACTGCGGTCCAGGATCGCCGAGGAAGTAGCAGCACATGGTGCCGCGCCTCAGCGATCCCTTTTACCCTGGCAGGGTTTTGTCAGCAACGCAGAGTCGACGTCATCTCCAGGGGTTCAGTCAAGCAGTAATCAGCCCAGCAGCTCTACAAGATCGTCCATCGCTGCAGGTAGTATAGACTAGGAGAACTGTGTACGCTGCACCAGGCTGCGGAGACTTAGCGGGCACCATTACGCGTGACTAGAGGTGGTTTACGCTTTCGCGTTCAATTTTAAATAAAACCCTGCGGTAATTTATAATACCAATGTTTTCTAACTTAGCGCGATGTTAGGATTTTTACATTTCGGTAATCTCTCACGTACAAGGGATATTTAGCATGTACAAGTCGGAGTTAAAATCCTTTGTTAAATAAATAAAGTTTAATGCCTCAAATGCGAACTCGACTTAGGGCCGTGAGAGACAGAGTATTGTTGACAAAGTTTGTAAATAATAATTAATGCTATCCGATTTCCTCATGCTGTTTACTTTTCGAGTTTACTATTATCCCAAATCGCTCGTTTGTTTAAATTGAATTTTGCTTAAATATCCATCGTTCACTCGGTTTGCGATGAATATTAATTTAGTTTATATCAAGTATTTTCTTTAAATAACAATTAGTTTATATCGAGTTATTCCGCGGCCGTGTGGCGATGGAATTTAACTTTGTAATCTTTCTGCATTTTATTTATGAATAAATTGTTATTTGTAGATTAAATGATTGCGTCTTCCTTGCCTCCATCGAGAACTCACGACTCTTTTATAATAATAAATAATAAGGTTAAGCAGCCTATGAGAGGGCGTAAGCTATAACCACCAATTCAATCAATTAAATTTATTATCAACATTAAAATTATTAAAAATAAATAAAGGCCAAGATTCAATTCTCACAACATTGAACTCTCACGACATTGAGTTCTCATCATTACACACACTAAATTCTCATTACAAATTTTAAAAATTGTTTTAAATGAAATAATTTAAATTCAGAAACATTTAATATTAAAGAATATAATGAATTCGGATAGTCATGCACGAAAAAAGGCCAAAATATGCATGCAAATATGCACGAAAAAAACTGAAAAATGCTCAAGAACATGCGTATAAAAATCACAAAAAATATAAAAGTATCATGCACAAAACGGTCAAAATATGTTAGAAAAGCCGGTTCTTACATAATGCAAAATACCAAAAAGAAAATTCGCAGCTGTTCTTTTTTCGACGTCTGTGGTTTCATCCAGAGTAACCCAAATATATTTTCCATCAACCTTAGAGCGTAATTTTTCATTCGTTTCATTGTACAAATGGGGCACATAGTTTCGACGCAGTGTACTTTTATCGGGAATCGAATGTGAAGTGTATTTTTCGAGAAATTGTACCAGACTCGAATGATTCACTTTATGTAACGGTATATTTGCTTCAACTAAAGTTTTGCACAAATCCACATTGAACTCCGACAAATTTGGTCCTAGTTTTGGTTGATGATTCTTATTGGCTTATGATTGGCTTATTCCACGATCGGAATTTTTTGTCTTTCTATCTTCGGCTGCTTTGTGTTTCGATGATGCAATATGCTGTTTCGCTTGAAATATTTTTTTTGCTTGAAATGTACACTCACAATACGTACAAAAATAAAACAGATCCATCAGACCGAAATACTTTAGGAAATTTGCTTTTCATACGCAAGATAAATTCACCGCTCGTTTCTTTTCTATCCTTCGGCATTTCGACCAAGAAATACTTTCGGAAATTCGTCATTCATACGCAACATAAATTCACCGAGCGTTTCTTTTCTAACCGTCGGCATTTCAACCAATTTGGCAGAATAAAATTTTGTCAGAAGAACGATAACTTCAGAGCGTATGAACTTGGTCACGCAATGAAAACTAACAAGAGTAGCTCGATGTTTCAAAATAGAGCCAAAGTTGTTAATGAAAGGTAGAGATTTTTTTAGAATGATGAATAGATGGCGCAACGAACATTTCGTACCTGCGATATTGTTTACCCTGGTCTGTTCTGTCTAGTCTGTGAAAGTGTGTACAAGTCGCTACAAAATATTAAAATATGTTCGAACATGCACTTTAAATCAAAGTATGATTTAAATAATTTAATATGCATAATATGCATGCAACATGCATTTGCATGACTATCCCAGACCTGATAAATAATTTATTATAATTTCGTGCAAGAAGAACGTTTTACGTACAATTTTACCGAATAATTATTGCTAAACAATGATTTTTTCACTTACGGCCCTCCGTATTTAAGGACATGCAAATGCAAAAAGAGGTAACTGAAAATTCAAGTACAAAAAAAGAAAAAAAATGTTCTTTTTTGCCATAATTAAAAAACTGAATGTTTTTTAAGTGTAACTGCACACTTCGTTTTCAAAAATTAGAAAAAGTGTGAGTGCGGTATACTAAAACGAATTTTCGCCTCCAGCGGAAAGTTGATCAACTTGCAGATACGTCTTTTACGATTTGCACGGCAGAATAGTACCATCTAAGAAGATATCAAGAAAAAGAAAAACGCTGATTTTTTTGAGAAAATTGAGTTTCAACAATTTTGGTGTAAATATCGAAAGAGAATGGAGGAGAGAGCTTAATAGAATATAAAAGAAAAAGTATTATATCTATATCGATTTAGAAACTACAGCAATTTAAGGAAAAAATTTGAAAATTATTTCATAAATTGCCTTACGAGTTTTAAAAATAAATAAGTAGTAATGTAAATAGTCAAAAAATAATAACAATGATAATAATAACAAAAACAAAATTTGCTTGTTTTTAAAAATTCAAATACATGAAAACTTTTTAAATTTAAATAAAAAATGTGTATACCTGTGGAAGTGCCCCATAATTCCATATATAGCCATGATGAGGAAAGCAATTTGCGACAAATCTTAATTTACCCTTCTTTACGTCTTGCTTGATTGGATTTAAAGTTTCTTTAAGATTAATTTCCATTTTAGCATTGGTCCAGCGAGGTATTTCAACAACCATATTAACGATTTTATTCGATCCTTCGGCATACAATGGAATGTCGTGCATTGGAGAAATGAAGCTGTCCTCATTTTCTATAACAAATAGAACAAAAAAGGGTAAATATACAGTAAGACTGTATGTAAGATAATAAAGGTTAGATCATTTAGATTTTGCTTTTTATAAAGATACTATTGCCACTGCCGGCCGCTACGCGGCCGACGTCGCACTACCCTTTCTATGTTATTTTCTACATTCAGTATGCCCAATGCTTTTTCTCTTATTTCGATACTTTTCGATATTTAACTTTGTTCAATTTGAGATTTCATGCCATGACTTTTCTATAATAGGACAGAGGGCACTAGATGGTCCCAGTGTGAAAGAATTGTCAAATATAACAAATGTGATAAAAAATCAAGGCTTCAAATTTTAATGAAATAATAGTATTTTATGATACAATGATCAAAAGTAACGCTTATCATTGCATCCGGGTATCATACACTATTTTTTGTAATAAATGTCACGAAAGTTATAAATTAAACTTGTACGCAGACGCAAGAGGTATCGTGGGGACCAGGGGCGTAGCTCTGGCGGGGGGTGTTTCGAAAGAAAAAAACCACTTCAGAATTAAAAAATAA
>CAJFCO010018155.1:6448-18870 GCA_904066015.1 Synergus gifuensis
TTTTTTTTTTTTAATTTTCCGCGTTTACGCGTTGCCTGTATTGACCAATAAGGTATCAGTCCACGCATTTCGAAATATTTCGATATTCGATGTGTATGATCTTTTTAGAATAGGACTAATAAAACAACATGCGCGCTACGCGCCCGATTATTTCGGTTTTCTTCTTAAAACTTCAAGTCATTCCAAAGTCAATCAGATTTGAAACTATATGCGATATATTCGAGACATGTTTTTATTTCAAGAGGTTTCTAGTAATTTTAAGGAAATTTGACGATTTTTAAGTGATTTTTACGACATTCAAAAGATTTTTTGGGGGGATTTTAAAAATATTTCTAGGAATTTTAGGAGATTTTGATGATTTTCAAGTGATTTTTACGAACTTCAAAAGATTGCGAGGAATTTTAAGGAATTTCAAGATATTTCGTGAAATTTTAAAGGAATTCATGTAATTTTAAGAGATTTTAAAGAATTTTAAGTGATTTTAAGAAATTCTAAATGTTAACAAATTTTGTAAACTTGTAACAAATTTTAAAGATATGTGGTAAAGAGATTTTAAATGTTATCGTAAAATCTCAAGAATTTTCTGGGAATTTTATAGAGATTTCAAAATATTTTTTTTTGATTTTTAAAAGATTTAGTAGAATTTAAGAGGATTTCAAAGGCTGTAAATTTTTTAAGGATTTTCAAGAAATTTTTCGATTTTTAAAAGATATTATGGAATTTTTTTGGATTTGATGCAGTTTTATGAGATTTCTTATAATTTTAAAGGGTTTCAAGAGATGTTTCTGATTTTTAAAAGATTTTGTGAAATTTTAAAGGATTTCATGGAATTTGATAAGATTTCTAATGATTTTAAAGGATTTTAAATGTGAAGGAATTTCAAGAGGTTTCTAGGAATTTTTAGAGATTTTCATGAATTTTAACATGGATTTCAAAAGATTTATGATTTTGAAAATTTTTATATAATTTTAAGAGACGAGATTAGGCGCGCGCTTGAGCGCGCGTGTTTCGTCTATAGAAACTGAAATGACAATTTAAATTCGCGCGCCATATGAATTAACCAATAAGGTTAGCGCACTACGCATGAAGTTAGCTGAGAGGTAACGCTGTGAAATTGTCTGAAATGCATGTTTTTTTTATAATAGAAATTTCATGATTTTTTGTGAAATTTTAAAGGAATTCATAGAATTTTAAGAAATTTTTAAGAATTTTAAGGGATTAAAAATATTTTTAAATTATGAGGATTTGTAAGAGGTTTTTAAGAATTTTAAAAGATTTCGACAAATTCAAGCGATTTTTAAAGTTTTTGTGAAATTTTGAGGAATTTAAAAGAGTTTTTGTAAGAGTTTTAACCCTTTGCGGCATAGTGGGTCGTTCAACGACCCACCTTTTTCTCCATGATTTAACATTTTTTTAACTACTTTTTTAACAACAAGTACCGGGTTTTTTATTTTTCCTAAGTCTCTAGGATATAAATGAATGTTAAAAAAAATGTTATCCGTCATTAATTGTTAATTATAAAAATAGTGTAAATAGTCCAAATTGATGCTTCTTCACGGAGAAATTCATTTTCCACTAACCTATCTTGTAGATTGGAACGGCAATTTTTTTTTTGTATTGAGTACACCTTAAAGTATTTTTCAGAATTTTTTCAGAATTTTCTGCAATATTATATAAGTTATAAACTCTATTTTTTTGCTTAAAAAACTATAAAATGCAGTATTTCTCATACCAAACCCAATATAACAAAAAATTTTAAAAATTAACACGTTCTGTTTGAAATTAGTTTTCAGGGGGTTTTTATGGTCGCTGAATTCGAATTTGAATTCAAAATGAACAATTTCAAAAAATCCTTGATGGCGGAATCAACATGACAGATCAAAATTCCAAAAATAGGCACATTATGTTCGAAATTAGTTAGCGGGTGTTTTTGGTGTCTCTGATGACAAATCTAAGGTTAGATTTTCAAAATTCAAAATGGCGAATCCAATATGGCGGACAAATTTTTGAAAAAGTTGTTGAATTTTCATAAAACTTATTATTCGGCGGTTTTTGATGTCGCTGATTACGAATCTGAAGCCCAATTTGTTAAATTCAAAATGGTGAATCTAATATGGCGAATGAATTTTAAAAAAATTAATGGGCTTTCATAAAAATTGGCATCTTGGGATTTTTGGTTTCTCTGATAACGAATCTGAAGTCAGATTTGTAAACAGCGACTACAAAAACCCCCAGATGCCAAGTTTCTTGAAAATCCAATAATTTCTTGTAAACTCGTCCGCCATTTTGGATTCGTCATTTTGAAGTTTGCAAATTGAGCTTCAGATTCGTAATCAGCGACATCAAAAACCCCCCAATAACAAGTTTTATGAAAATCCAACCACTTTTTCAAAAATTTGTCCGCCATATTGGATCTGCCATCTTGAATTTTGGAAATCTGACTCCGGATTCGTAATCAACGACCCCGAAAACCCCCAAAGATGCTTGTGCCTGTAAAATTTGTTTCTTAGAAAAATGTGTGCCGCAAAAAGAGTTAAGGAGATTTAAGGAATTAAAAATTTCTATTTAAATTTACAAGACCTATCGCGCGTATGAGCGCGCGTGTTTCATATTTGAAATATTTTGAATTTTTGAGGTTAGTACGCTTACTCATGAAGTGAGCAGTAAGGTTGGTTGAAACTGAAATGCATGTTCTTTTTAGAATATAGGATATTATAGATATACTTATAATTAATCGGTATTTGTAAATTTTAACGCTTATATAACAAATAAAATTTCGCATGCAACGCTAGAGGGAATCGAACGCACGCACGATATATCGGACGCGAGTCAATAACCTAAACCACTAGGTGTTGTTTTCACATTTTTTCCACGATATACTCTTTCACACACAGAGATTAAATTATCTCGAAATAATTTAATCAGAAAATGCATCTGAGTTAACATTAAATTAAATATGTACCTGTATACAGTTTTAAATATTTTTAATGTACACACACATTTACAGAAAATAAAAGCCAAGTATTTATTGATAGAAAAGAATTTTTTATTGTGACAACCAAAATCTTATTGTGCAACAAAAAAACCTGCTCAACAAAATTTTTGTTGCGTCGACAAAAATACTCAGCAAAATAATATTGTTTTAGTAACAAAAATTTAGTAGTGACAACAAAATTATTTTGTTTTTTTATTACCAAATTTATTTTCGCGAGTGTATGCATCCAATACAAACTTCTGTTATATTTACAAATTTTCCAAGCTCAACATCAGCAGATTTTATTAGTTGTAAAGATAACAGATTCTTTTTGTAACGTTAGCAAATGCCTCTAACATAAACTTATCTATAAATTTTCCATGTATAGAGTTGTAATATTACAAATTTTATCTGTTATTGTAAGTAACATAATTTATTTGACAGAATAGCAGAAATGTTCAGCAGATTTCATTTTATAATTTCAACATTAGATTAATTTTTCTGTGTGTGTGATTGTCACTTGATATCTTTATAGGTATCGTCGAAGATGCTTTCATTCATTTTCTTTTATCAAGAATATGATTATTTCATTAAGAAAGACAGTAATTAAAGTAAGTACTGGTATTTATTTGTATCAGGAAGCGTTAATTAACAAATATACTTTTAATTAATCAAATTAATTCAATAGTTATTTGCTTGGAATACATAGGTTCTTGATCGAAGTAATTTCACTGAATTCATTATTTTCTTAATTCAAGAAAATCGATCCCTTGTACTTAAAAAAGAATGACTTCTCGCAAGTAAAATCGGTCAAGTAATTACGTGGACTTGATCCAATGCACATTTATTTTCCGTGTATAAACAATTATCGCATCAAGTGAATACCGCTCAATTTCTCGCTTATTTTATATACTAGCTCGACCGCGCGCGCATTTACTTTATCTCTAAATGTTATAATTTATGATATTTTATTTCTTCTTTTCTAATATTTATAATTAAGATTTTTATTGATTAGGAATATGATAATTAAAATTTGTGCTTTTATTTTCATGGTAAAATCATCAAAAAACCATAATTTACATTGTTTCTTTCGTTTATCTCAGTTAATATGCAAAATTAACAAAAATGTTTCCAACAAAAGTTGTATATCTCATTGAAATACACTTTTTTTAAAACATTTTTTTCTGCAAATTATATTTTTCGAGAAAATCGGAGATATATCGATTTCCATCGCATTTCCAATATCTCCATTGGTTTCGGTTTGTTAGCTACTCACGCTCTTCCCCTTTACCATTTCCTTTTACCATTCCCCCATGCCATTTCCCTTTACCATTCCCTTTACACCATTTCTCTATAACATTTCCCTTTGAGGGGTCTACCCACTTTAGACGCGCAAAAATAAGACTATTTTCAAGAATTTTTTTCATAATTTTAAATTAAAGATATTGATACATAAGATGTTACATACAAAAAATGCATTTTAGAAATACATTAAAAATTTTTTTAAAATTCATTTTAGTGAATATTGGTAAATAAAAATGATGGTTGAAAGAAGATAAAAAAAAAGGAGGGTGTACGCTGTTGATGTTTTCTCTGGGACGGATGGTCTGAAACAAAAAAATGAAACGGTTTAGATTCAGCAGATAAATGGCTATAGCGCATATCATACGATTTTTTATTTTTTCAAAATTAAAAAAATGGCGGACATTTTTCTAAAAGTAAGGAAAAAACACGTATTTTTTCACCTTTTCTTGCAAAAAAAAAAATAGTTCAAACCAAAATTTCAAAAATCGTATGATATGCGCTATAGTTATACTCATAAAGAATATGTGGTACAATTTTGGTAAGGATCGGTTAAGTAGTTTCAGAGATTTTATCAACAAGCCGTCCAAGAACGTTGTTTCGGGAAAAACGCGTTTAAATTTTTTTTCAACGAAAAATCGTAAAAGAATCTTACCTGGCGATATTGACGGATCCAAATTTTAGACACGACTGATGAAGAAAAAATGTCGTGTGTAACGGTTCATAGCATGATCCAACCCACATAAGATCTAGCCACGCGCAAGTAAAAAAATCGCAGTCAATCAGAAACAATACCAGCAATAGGCAGTACCACTCCGACCGGTGCGGATTAGCGCGCTCGGGTAGCTACATAAACAGCACCTAAAAGTACACTTAGACTGCTCCGATCTTTATGAAATTTTAGTATGATATTTTCAGATATATATACTTTCAAAAAATGCAATAAAAAAAATCGATTTTTTGAAAAATCTAAAGTAGGTAGACCCCTTAACATTCTCTTTGCCATTTCCATTTAACATTTCCCTTTGCCATATCCTTTTATCATATCCTTTTACCATTTCCCTTTCCCATTCCATTTACCATTTCCATTTCCCTTTACCATTCCCTTTGCCATTTCCCTTTACCATTCCCCTTTGGCATTTCTCTTTACCATTTCCCTTTGTCATATCCTTTTTCCATTTGCCTTTGCCATTTCCATTTACCATTTACCTTTACCATTCCATTTGCCATTCCCTTCGCCTTTTCTTTTACCATTCCCCTTTACCATTTCCCTTTACCATATCCCTTTATCATTTCTCTTTGCCATTCCCCTTTGCCATTCCCCTTTACCATTTCCCGTTCCATTCCTCTTAACCATTTTCCTTTGCCATATCCTTTTACCATTTTCCTTTGCCATCCCCATTTACCATTCCCCTTTACCATTTCCCGTTCCCATTCCTCTTTAACATTTCTCTTTGCCATTTCCCTTTGCAATATCGTTTTACCATTTCCCTTTAACATATCCCTTTAACATTTCTCTTTGCCATCCCCCTTTACCATTTCCATATATTAGTATACTGAATTCACTATTCAGCGAGCAACCAATGAGAGTTGCAAAAAAGCACGCGTTCGATTTTATATTTTAAAATAAATATCGTATGATACTATTTTATGTTTTATGCTTTTTAGTGCTAACTTTTTGTTAATTTTATTTTTATCCACCTCTTTCCTTATTCGCCATTTTTATCTATAAAATAATAGCACTATAGAAAATAATGAGAATCGTAATGAGAGTGAAAGAGCAAGAAGCCTGACAATACGTAAAATGACACGCAACTTTACGTAGAAACTTAAAGTAACTTCCCAACTCTAGTGTCACGTAAAATGATAATCGAGGATTATTATAAATTATAATTAAAAGTTTTACGAATATGAAAATATTATATATTTGATCTCTATTTCAATAATATTATTTTATTATAAATATAATTTAAATTGAAATAGTGAAATATAACTATTACGGTAACATCAATTGAGCATACGTATTACTTAAAAATTTTTTTTTTATTTTAAAATGCGCGCAAATAGCAACCAATAAATATTATATTTTATGATAATTCATAATAGTTTAAATTGTGACGCGCCACTACTTTCTACATGTCACTTCCTAATCCTTCTTAGTGACAGGTCACTTCTCAACGCTGGATTAATGAGCGCGGGAAGGCAAGTATCGATTGTCGAAACTTACATATCGATAACTAAGCTACGAATGAGGGTTAGGGAAACGGCAAGTATCGATTGTCGAAGGTCACTATCGATACCTAGGCAATGAATCAGTATTACGGAAAAGGGATCACGACTTTCGACCTTTTTTACCATCATCTTTTTATAATAGGATTCTTTAGCTATTTTTTGTTCCTTGCATGGTTGTAGGTTGTTCAGCAGTTTTCCGAACATTTTGGTAAAATTTTTATTCTTTCAATATAAAAATTGTCTGAAAAAATGCGATCACGTGAAAAGCTCCACAACAGCATCGAAGTGATAAGGACTACGAAGTTAGGGAAGTTAGGGGAGCGGCGGCGAATGCGACGGACATAAAGGAAAATGCACGATTAAAATTCCAATATAAAGTAAAATATAGTAATAAAATATATTTTGTTTATATCAATATCATACCAATGCTTTATGCATAGAGATAATTTAATTGAAGTTCATTAAAACAGTTAATTAACGTGTTTTCAAAAAAACGCACCTGCGACAAGTTATCCTACCTTATTTGGTAATGAGGAGCGTTTCGATTTAAATTCGTAATTATTGAATAAAAAACAAATTATAAAGAAAAATTAGTAAAATTTAATAAAAATGCAATAAATATATTTATGTTTAATATTATTAACATATTTGAGGGATTATGTCTGCCGAAATTTCAAGCAAAAATGTTCTTTTAACAGTTAATAATGTTTCACAATAATTTGAGGGTTATATCTGTTGTAACGTCAAGGAAAAAATGTTTTCTTAACAGTGCAGAATGAATCACCAATATGAAAATAAAATAATGAAAGATATATTTATAAATTTATAAACTCCCATCTAAAAAAATAAAGGTTAGAAGTGCTACTTTTTTATTTTAAAATAAGCTTATAGACGTTTTATAAACAATAAATCAAAATTATATTAACAATCAGTAAATTTTATTCTTTTGTTAAACAATTATAATGATTCAACATTCAAATAATATTATTTTAAACCTTCTAAATATTTATTCTGTCAGATCAAACTTAACCTGAAAACTGGTAAAAAGATTTCAAAATACAATTATTCTCAAATAACTCTAAAATACAGGATAATTATTAAAATAAAACTTTTTTGTGCACATTATAAACGAAATATTATTACTTTGAGTAAATATTTCTTACCTTCTAACTAAAACCCGCACATTCTCACTAAAAAATTCACATTGTAGGTTAATATTCTCTGAAAAAAATAAACCACAATCGATTTTAATCTCGAATGCGCCATATTAGTCGCATGTGAATAGTATTTAATAAAGATTTTTTACATAAAAGTTTATTAATTCTACTCAAAATATTAAACTATAAAGCATTCAAAAAACTGAGAACTTTATATTTCCATAAAAATTTTTATAATTTTAGACAAAAATTCTGTAATTTTTTACTTGTTTTTAGTTACTCTAACAATACAAGCAAAAGAACCAAAACTAACTTTTCGTCATAAAAATCTGGCAATTAATTTAACTATCCCGATTTTTTAATAATGTAATGTTGAAAACATATATACATGTAATGAAACTATATTCACAATCAGAAAATGCGTTAATATTTTAAAACTCAAATGCGCCACATTAGCTGCCGCGCCGCACTGGCCGTCGCTCCCCTTCCCTGGGATTAGCCCCCCGAGCCTTGGTCATAAAATCTATAATTTTGTAGATAATGAACTGAAATTTTTGAACAGTATGTGTACACGGGTTTCCAACTAACATAAAATTGATTGTTATTATTTAAAGTATCAAAATTGTAAAATACGAGTGTTGTTATTACCTCCAATAAAAAAAGGAAAATGATGGTTAGCTCCTTTTGGACGCCAGCCATTCAATTATTGATCTCAAAAAGATTTACAAATTCTCCCTTGACCATTATTTTTATACAGTAAGTAGTTTTCGTTTTAATTGGGAAAAATATTGTTAAAAAATAAAAAACTTAATTTTCCCGTAAAAAAAATGTGAGATATGAGAAAGTTATTAAAAATAACATAGAGTCTCGAAGCTCGACGACTAAATATTTCAGAGTGCGAAGCGCATGCCAGGTAGGGTGTCTAGCAGACTGGGAAACCGGTCTGCTTGTCAATGAAAAGGTGCTAAGGCGATTTTTGTTATATCTTTTCAAATCACACTTCTTATTAAACAGTTATACATATTTGATATTTAACACAAAAGTGTAACTTTGATGATAGTAAAAAGTGCACAGAAAAATGGATTGTAAACCATAATTAAAAATATGTTAGCAGCTATAATCTTGGACTATTAACTATGGGACAGCGATCTAGATTATTAAAACCATAATCTCTAAATGTTAAAAAAAAAGATAGTATCAGATAATATCCTAGATTATAAACTGAAACGTGCCAGATTTTAACATCTATAATCAACATATTTTATGGATTATAATCCAAGATGTTACAATTCATAATTTACAATATTAGAATTTTTGGAGAGTTTTCTTGCTGTTGTGTATAATAATATTTACGTTTATTAATTATATATACAATTATCCCACATCATACGACTAGTCCACCTATATTTTTTCTTTTATTTCAAATTTAAAAAAAAACAATTCAGTTTTATTAAGATACAATTTATTTAGCAAATCCCACGAACACTTACATAGGTTTTTCATGTCAATTTAATAACTATTAAAATGCAGAAGTATACAATGTATAAGATATTATTAATATGCATCACTACGCGTTATCGCGTATACAAAATTGCCATCAGCCGAAAAGTTTGAGATGTTTGAGATACATTAAACGAAGCCGTACTTAAGAAATCAGAATGCGCCCGCCATGATACTTAATGGACGCCCAGAATATTTCAAAGATATATGTGTATAATATGGTTACGTGACCTTAAAGTTTTGCGCGCGCGCATGTAGGTTTATTATCTTCAGATGTTACGAATTAATTGTTGAAGATTATACAAATTTAATATCTAGAGATTATGTTTAGTAATATCTTTATATAATTATATAAAAAGTATAGATCATAAGCTTTAACATAATTTATGTTACCCGATACTATCCTTTAGCTTTAGTTTCTAGGTTTTATGATCTATTTTTCTCAGTGTACTAAAATCGACTTAGCACCTTTCGTTTCGTTCTGTTCCGAGATGAAACCTTTTCATTTGGTCATTCCGAGATGGCAAATTTTCATTCAGTCTTCCCGTGATGAAAACTTGATATTTTGACACGTCGATATTGTATTTAACCCTAGACGGGTTCCCTGGATTTTTCTACCCCAACCGGGTCCTGTGCTGTAGGTGGATGACGAATGTCCCCCATTTGGATTCCCTGTGCACAATATTTTCCTTTCATCAGAAAGAGATGTTAATATACATCATTCTCTTCGTTTTTTAATGACGAACAATTTATTTTTTTTTTATACATTTCGTTTTATTAAAGTTAAGATGTTGAAAATGAAAAAAAGTAATGACCATATAGCACCTATAACAATAGGCGAAGTTATTCTTACAAAATATGTATATTTGAAAAGATTTGTTTAATAAGGTTTACAAGTATAGGTGAGAATGGAAGTACCAAAAATATATTATACATAGCATGTTCTATATTTATTGTATTTTGAAAATCGCTCAGGCGTGATGTCCAGCCAATGGCGCATCGACAATGTAATTTCCGGTAAATATAATTATTAAATCGATTAATTCAGAGAATAAACTTCATCTCTATAATTGCATCTCTGTCTTATTGACTTCCTTGAGGTACACTGAAAAAAAAAGTCAAGTAGCATTTGATGGACAGTCCGGCATCTATTGCCGAACGACTCCGGCAGCGAGTGTCAAGTAGGATTTGCCGGACTATAGGGTTTACTTACTGAAAGTAAATAAAGTAAGTAACGTGAAATCTACAAGCCTTTATTGATAGATTTGAAAAATCTATCAAATCTATCAATAAAGGCTTTTAGATTCCACGTTTCTAACTTATAATCACTTTTTGAACACTCTTAACAAAAAAGAAAACATTCTTAATGAAGTTTAACCAAAACACTGAGCCTAAAAGCGCGATGACACATTTTTGACACATCAAACATGAACTTTATAAACGTGTGTATGGCAAAAGCAACCAATAATCAAGCAGGAATTGCCGTAATGCTTATTGTATACTGTAAGGCTATTCCTACCTGATAGTTGCAAGCAAATGCTGCAAATAATTCAAAATGTAAATAAAATTTGGTGCATTGTTTAGATGAGAGACAAAGGAAATCATATAAATCACTTTAAACTTAGACTATCAATGTGGTTGATAATGTATGTAACAAACTTTTTTTTTCTTCCAGGTAAGAAACGACTGCTTTACCAAACATCGAAAAATGATTTACAGTAAAGTAAGTGACCAGAATTTCTTTATTAATGTTTGTAAAAAATGCAAAGAAAATATTAAAATTAAAAAACAACAAGTCCCAAAATATAAGATCCAAAAAAAGGCCCAGTAAAATAAGAGACATATGCAGAACCAAAATGCTCAAAAAATATAGGTCACAAAAGCAAAAATCTATAATAAAAACGTAAGATTTAAAACGAAAAGGTCCAAAAATATAAATCACAAAAACGTGCACTTAATAATATATAAGTTCCAAAACCAGAAATCCAAAAATATAAGACCCATATTGATAATGCTGAAAAAATCCCAAATTCATAAGACTCAAAATATAACGTTTAGAAGAAGGCCCACAGTGTCAATTCCAAAAAAATCAGAAGGAGCACAATCTCACCACGAAGAGAGGATGAAGAAGCTGCAAACCTTACCTGGAAGGTCCAATATGTTTTTACTACCTTTTATAAATCAGTGGACGTCATCTCCACAATAATAGAGCTATTTTAAAAATAATAATTAAAAAAAACGTTTCATAAACAAAATATAGTAAATAAAGGCTTATAATTTATTTCATTCAATATTTTTTTATTTGACACAAAAAACATACTTAAAAATGTTCCTACTTTTAGAGGCTCTATGGTAGTATCTGGTAGTATAACCCCATAACTCCCAAACATAATAAGGCCTAATAAGAACAAAAAATAACTGAACATTATAAAACCTATAAATAAGTCCCAAAAAAATTAGACTCGAATTCGTAAGACTCAAAAAACATATAATAACTTCCAATCCTGTAACATTCGAAATTAAACGCTAAAAAAATAAGGCCTCCAAAATAAGTTTAAAAAAAAAACAAATGACCCAAAAGTCTGAAAACTACAAGAATAACTAAGATTCAAAAATAATTGCCAACGTTATAAGACTTATAAAAAAGTGCAAAAAATATAAGGCAAATAAAAGAAAAAGAAAAAGAACTCACATCAGGCCGAGAAGATCCCCAAAAATAAGATTTAAAAAAAATTAGATTTAAAAGGAAGGTGCAAAAATTAGATGCAAAATTAAGACCCAAAATGATAAGTTCCATAACACCAGAAATACAAAAATATAAGGTCCAAAATATAAAGCTAAAAAATAAGGTTCACAATAATAAGATCCAAAAGGACTATTCAAGTATTACATAACATATAAGGCCCAAATTTTAATACCCAACGTAACACATAGCTGCATATATTCTCTCAATGACTCGTAAAACATATAGGGACCCAATCCATCTTTTGATGACACTGATGTCACTTAAAATTGCGGCGACCCTGGCAAAAGTGAGGTGAGCAAAGCTCGACATCCATGGGAAACAATGCAAAAGAAAGTAATGTTATAAATTCTGGGCTCATGAGAACATTTATCTTTTTATTACATTTATTACATTTCATCCTAAAAAAGGTTTTTTTCAACATATTTTAATGTCAATATATCTAACATGATGTCCTGAAAAATTGTGTGTGTGTGTGTGTGTGTGTGTGTGTGTGTGTGTGTGTGTGTGTGTG
>CAJFCO010018155.1:18880-31779 GCA_904066015.1 Synergus gifuensis
AGGATGTATGTCACGATCCAGCAATTTCTTGAAAACGCGTAGAAATAAATTGATGAAATTTTCCATAGTTATTTCATTATACACCTAGTTGAATTTCTTAAAATGTTTTAACAAAATATTTAATTTTACAAGTTTTATGTACTTTTATAATTCTCTTAAAATTCATTTTTTCACTATAACTTCTCAAATAATCAAAATTCAAAGATGATGTAAGGAAAACGTAAATTCCTTGTGTTGAAACGAATCGACTGACCTATATCATTAATGCATTTCATTAAAAAATAACAAAGTTATGGTTAATTGTATTTTCAAAAATTAATTTTTCGACTATAACTTTTCAAATAATCAAAATTGTGACTTGACGTAAGGAAAATAAATGTTCCTTGCATCGAGACGAATCGATTGGTCTATAATATTATTTCATTTCATTGAAAAATAACAAAGTTATGGTTTTATTTAATTTTAAAAAATTAGTTTTTCAACTATAACTTCTATAATATTCAAAATTCGAAGCTGACGTAAGGAAAATGAAGGTTCCTTACGTCGAGACGAATCGATTGACCTATATGATTAATGCATTTCATTGCAAAATAAGGATGTTATGGTTAATTGTATTTTAAAAAATTAATTTTTCGACTATAACTTTTCAAATAATCAAAATTTTGACTTGACATAACGAAAATAAATGTTCCTTGCATCGAGACGAATCGATTGGTCTATAATATTATTTCATTTCATTGAAAAATAACAAAATTATTGATCTATTTAATTTTGAAAAATTTGTTTTTCAACTATAACTTCTCTAATATTCAAAATTCGAAGCTGACGTAAGGAAAATAAAGGTTCCTTGCGTTGAGACGAATCGATTGACCTATAAGATTAATGCATTTCATTGAAAAATAGGAAAATTGTGCTTTATTGTAATTTTTGAAAATGAATTTTTCGAATATAACTTCTCAAATAATCAAAATTTAATGTTGATTTAAAGAATAATTAATGCTTCCTCTATGAGGAAGCAAATCATATTTGCTTACAGGAAGCAAAATGCTCATTGAATGAGCACAAAAGTTGATACAACTTCACAGCTAGTGTTTCCTGTTGAGATAAATATTATTATATAATAAAAGAAATAGTTAATGATGAAGTTTCTGCAAAAACATATTAAAATTTACATTTACTTGATTTTTATTATTATTTTCCTGTTGATCAGGAAATGATTTTAAATTTTAGCCCTTGTACAATGCAAATGATCCTTAAAAACTGAAATAGTCACTACGTCCTTGGTTAATTTCAAACGGCATTTTGATATCTTTTAACTTACTGGAAAGAAGTAATGTAATCTTTGATGTGATTAAATTTAAGAGAATTTAAACGATAATTGCAAACTTTTTTTTAATGAAATATTTGAACCAAAATGAAATAGTCAAGGATGGATTTAAATATGACAGAGTTAAGGGCATGTGTTACTTACCATATGAGCAAATTTAAATAACCCCGTTTTTTCCCCCAATTTTTATTTTTCAAAAAAATAATAATGGACATCCGTCGAGAACGCATAAGCATAAGATAGAAAGAAATAGAGAAATAGGGATTGAAAGAGATAGGAGCGAATTGATTTTGATAGAGAAATAGAAAGGGATAGACAAGAATAGGCAGGAGGTAGGAAGGAGGAATATAGAAGTGGGGATTGAAGGAGATAAGAGCGATTTTTGGTCCGATCCGCTAGCACCTCCACAACCGAATTTCAATATTTCTTTTATTCCAAGGAGATAGAAAAAGAGACTTTGTTAGGCGAGAGATAGATAGAGATAGAGAAGTGTGGATTCAATGAGATAGATGTGGATGTGGATTGAGATGGAAATAGAAAGGGATAGAGAACTGGAGATTGAAAGAGATAAAAGCGAGTTGAGATTGACGTGGATAGACAAGAATAGGTGAAAGATAGGAAGGAATAGAGAAGTAAGGATTGAAAGATATAAGAGCGATTTTGAATAACAAGGAGATAGAAAGAGGTAGACCGGGATAGTCAATAGATTGAAAGAGGTAGAGAAATAGGTATTGAAAGAGATAGGAGTGGATGTGGATTAATATGGAAATACAGTAGAATCCTGGTAATTCGTAATCCCGATAAAGTGAAAATCTCGGTATTTCGTAGTAAATCGTCAGACTCTTGAGAAAATCGCCCCTAATTTGTAATCCCGATAATTTGTAAATCCCGGTAATTCGTAATATTGTTCAGGTTCCTTGACATTACGAATTAGCGGGATTCTACTATAGAAAGAGATAGGCAGGTATAGGCGAAAGGTAGAAGTGGATAAACAATCTTTATCCCTTTCTATCTTAGGGATAGAAAGGGATAGGGTTTGTGTTTCTTTATTTCCAGCTGGGCTCACTTTTCCCAGGGTCACCGCAATTTTCGGTGACAGCAGCACTATCGGAAAGATAAATTAGGTCCCAATACCGTACACTAATTTCTCATGGGACTATTACACTGGATGTTTACGTTGTTACCCGTACAACTTTCGGTTCCTCCCCCCTTCTACGATCTCAGTCCCCGTATACCACCTCTTCTCTCCTCCCGGATCCCTGACTCCCGCACCTTTCTTCGCGCTGCTACACCGCAATATACCGCATGTTAGATTGTTAGTTTAGTTCGCGTCCAACCGTGGGCAGTAACTGACTGTCTGTCTGATCCACAGGATCAATTCAATCGATCAGTTGATCTCGTATGGCTATACATATTACGTCTGTCTATCTTTTGAAAGTGGCAATCACCGTTCAAGAACGTTAAATAATAGTGCAGTTTTCACAGAGTATCTTGAATATATTGTGCTCCATATGCGTCGTCACTATATATAGCTTTGACTCGACAGTCAAAGTTCTCTTCCCCCCCCCAAAAAAAAAAGTTTTTTTTTTTATATTGGTGACAGCTTGTGTGAAATATAAAACTGATTTTTTGGCATAGTGGAAGTATCTATTTCCCGGTGTGATGGCTGGATTATGTAGAGCATAAAATGGCTGGTGCCGCAGCCTGCAGGCGTCGTAGACAAGAAAATGCGAACGAGCAAAACAAGTACTCCGGAGGCCCCTAAAGAGAGTTTTGTAATTATCAGGTCGCACCGGAAACTTGATTAATTTTCTCTGCAAAATCATTTCCTGATTCTAACTAAAACGGGTAGAGATCGCAACTTTTTCTTTTTCTTATGTAAAATAGGTCATATCTCTTACATTTATGAAAATCTTGGAATTTTTTATACAGAGTCAGGTAGAGGCCATTTATGCACACAAGTTTTGTTTGACATATATTTTGATTCGACTGATAGTTTATTTATTATTAGTCAAAGCAGTTAAGGATAAAAAATAAGACTAAACAAAGTAAGTCCCAAAATTACAACTCCCTGAAATATTAAATCCAAATAAAAATCGTGTTAAAAAATAACAAGGCTTTAAGAAAGACGGTTAAAAATTTTTCTGACGCAAAAAGTCTAACAATAAGCAAATTATGGAATCTAAGCGATAAATGCTACTGTAGAGATAAACAAATGGAAAGCGAGAAAAATAGAATGGAAAAGAGGGCATGCAGTTTAAAAGATTCAAATTCACGGTTAGTAACAAGACTAACAAGACTGCAGTCAGACTAATGACAGTTCAAATTTTATTCTTTTCCATATAATGGGTATAATAAAAGAAAATTTTTTTTTAAGTTTTGTGGTCGTCTAAAAATGTAACTCTCCAAAAATGTAAAACCCAAAAGTATACAAATCATAAAGCCCAAAAAATAAGTTCCAAAAAAGCCCAAAAATATAAGTTTCAAAACCACAGCACTTACTTATAAGTCTCCAAAAAATAAGTCCCAAAAAATGTAAAAGCAGTCAAAGCCCCAATATAAGTTCAAACATTTGATGTTCAAATATACCCCCTAAAATAGAAAGTCCATTAACATTTAAGGCCCAAAATATAAACCCCCCCAAAAATTAAATCTAGTTATGTGAGGCCCAAAACCGTAAACTCTAATAATATATATAAGGTACTCTAAACCCATGAGTCTCATAAAAAAAGTAAGTCTCACAAAATGTATCTAAAGTATCCAAAAAGTATCTAATCTGTAAGGCCCAAAACCAAAAATACCAAGAATCTAAGACCCAATAATAAAAAAAGTTTCGAAACTTTAAAAAAAATTTTTTTTCTTCTAAAATTCTGCAGTAACCGAGAAAGTTGAACTGAAAGAAGAAAAATGAATCGGAACGGGAATTTGTTTTTCGTGTTGCGTACGTGGTAAATTGTGAGTATTCATTTGATTGGTGATCAATGGCGGAAAATTTTAAACATGTCACTCGAAAACTAGTTTAATTCGGCTGCTTTACGCTACACTGTATATTTGTATATTCATAAGTCTGTAGCCAGCGAATCAGCTCACCTGTACTTAGGAGTTTACTTTCACTAGCCCGAAGAAAGAGAGAGACCAAGAGACTGTCGCGTTATATAAATCTGACATTTTTCAAATTGCACCCTCTGATAATAGCGCTTTCACAAAAAAAGAACAGAGTGTCGTTTCTATTCGGATTTCAGTGTGAAATCTATCTGCGAAAAAGAAATTACTTTCATGTAGGTAAAAGCTACACAGATATGATCTTATCAGTCATGATTTTGCCGGTTCAAATTTGGGTGCCGTATTTTTTTTTTTCGACTTTAAAATTGTTTTTCATTTATTTATATTTATTTCATTTTACGATTTTTTTTATGATTCACAATTTAAGTGTATTTTAAGTTCTTTTAAACTAATGATTTAATAATTATTTTCGTATTTTAATCAATTTTATGTGAAAATTAGATATAACATTTTTTTAATAGCGTATTAAAAAATAAAATATAAAAGAAAAGTTTGAAAAAAGTGATGACAGAGAGATTTTTACCTGCTAAAAAATATTTTTCTGCAACCTTTACTTAAACTAATCGATAATATTTTAAAATATTTTTCTCAAAATTTTATTTATAATGGACCCTTAAAAAAATTGAATTTAGTTATTGTAGAGTTATTTATCATGTAAGGGAGAGCGATAACTGGCGAAAGTCCTATTTTCTTCATATCAGGGACAAGTTTTTCTGAGACTTGTAGGAACTTGTTTTGCAGATATCGCAACTCTATTTCTTTTTAATAACACTGACTAAACTTTCAGTTTCAAAGCCGTTCGAAAAATAGATAAAATTATTTTTTTTTAATTTTGACCCTAGCAAGTAAATTCTAAGAAATTAAAATTTCTAAGAAAGTTAATGAAGGTTTTCTTCTATTGGCTAAGGAATTCAGGGCGGCATGTGTTACTTACCATGTGAACAAGTTTAATTTGGAACAAAAGTTATTGTGTAAGGACGTAAATTTCCATGTTCATTATTATTTCCAAAAATTTCAGGAAAAAACGTGTTGAATATTTCTGGAAAAAAAATTATGGGAAACTATCTGCTGAGTATCACATACCCTTAAGAACATTATTAGAGAGATGCCAATTTTTTTGCGACTGAAACTTTGTATTTATTGTACGCTGATACACCACGCTCACCTTGCATGTTACGTTGTTGAAATCCATGCCGAAGTTACTTTCATGATATGTAGCCTAATAAAGTAGTGCTTTCATATCCGCCTACGCGTTACAATTAGCAATTACCTCACAATTAGCATCTGCTAGGAAATTGAATGCTGGCTAAAGGTAAATTACGTGACATAGGATTTTTAAATTCATCTTCGGAATGTTCTTTTGGTTTAAGATATTACCTCTGGACTGAATTAATTTTCTCAAATTGATTGTAGCATTACTGTCAAGATTTTAATTAAATAAAAGTTACTGAACTTTTCTTCCTTATAAAGGAAGCTTTGTAGTCGTTACATTTTTCAATATTTTAAAAATAGTTTATGCAACACATGCGCGTTATGGGCACTTTACGCCACCTATTTTGCGAGTTGAAAGTTGCCATTTACAGACCGGTGAATGAAGTCGGTGGTGGGGGTACTCTTTATTTGCCTAGGGAAATCAAGTAACATTATTTCCCTGAAATCAGAATTATAAAGCATGGAGAGTGCAGGAAGTGCTGCCATCTGTATGCCTACTCTTCGAGTCCCAAGTGCCGTTTCATAACCTTACTTTTCATATGTATCAAAACGTGCTTCTGAACACAATCGTGTAATAGCTATTTACTTGACAAGTGTAGAAAGTAAGCAATTCTCGATGAGTGTGAAGTTGGCGTCACAAGCCGAAGGCGAGTGATGCCATCACACGAATCGGGGATTGTCTGCCTCTCACATGTCAAGTACAATTCTTTTCACAGCGAGTCTAAGGCAAGTTCAATTTTCGGAATATGCTCCGATATTTGACAGGTCAGTCGTACTACACCTGGTACCGGTCAAAAAATTCTGGAAAAGGAGCAGGGTTGCCAACGAAATATGCCTTACATTGTTCCTTTGGCTACTTTACAACTTCTAGAGGTTTAAAGTAGCATACTTTACAAACTCTAGAGATGTAAAATGAGAAGCTCAGAAATCGGCAACTTTCCAGAGTCTATGGAGGCACGGAAAATCGAACTTTCCGCAGACGTGCTGTGAAAACGTTTTTTTCTTCTTTCTTTTTGCAATTTTTTTTTATTTCGGGGGGCTTCGCCCCTCCACCCTCACCAGGCCTGCACCCTGAACCCCACGCCCCCTACCACTCAACCCTACACCGCTGAACTCTCAATTGCTCCAAAAGCCCATAACGGACATTTGTTGCATAAAGTATTGTGTGCATCACGGGTTGTACGTCTTTATACGCCTCGCGTGTTTACAGGACTCGTCTCCGGCTCGCGCTCGCCTACGACTCGTCCTGCATACATCATGCTCGGCTATAAAGACACATAACCCTTGGAGCACAATGTACTATTAATTAAACTTTCCTCAGTTGATTATTGTCCAATATGCAACGTTCTAATGAATTGTCTACGCGCGTGCGCGCGTGTGTGTATATATATGTTTGGGTGGATAGATGTCGCCGTTTTTTTTTTTTTTTTTTTTGTAGATGAATTGATTAAATTTATGGAGCTTATTTGCACAATCAATATCTTAACACGTTGTCAGGGATAATGAAAATTGACATTTTAGAAACTTTCCAAGAATCTAGAACGGTTATAAAGAATTTCCAGGCATTTTTTTAGATTCTTTAGGTTTTTAATTATCTCAATAGATTATCAATGATTTTAAAGGATTTTAAAAGGTTTCTAGGAATTTAAAGGGATTGCAAGTTATTTGTATAATAATTAAAAGATTTAGTGGAATTTTAAAGGACTTCATGAAGACCCTTTGAAGCACAGCGTATCATATATGATACACCTATTTTGAATAAGTTTTTCATGATTTAAATTTAATATTTGAGATATAGCTGCAATGTTTGTTGCATATTTGGACTTCTAAGATGTCAATGTTGATTTTTTAAAAGGGATCATGATGATTCTGCGTATATAGGATGCGCTATAAATAAACAAAGCGTTGAAAGTGCTTGTTTTCCCAGAATAAATGTACACTCGAACCTCTCGAATTTCTCGAAATCCAAACCGGAGACCCTCTCGAATTTCACCAAATTTCTTCTCTCAAATGTCACACCAATTGCGCATGCGTATTGCGTATTGCGTATAGCAACCAATCAGATGCTTAGTGCCATGGCATGCGCAGTGATATCACGTGTTTAGTGAGAAACCTGTCGGTGAAATTCGAGAGGTTGTGAAATTCGAGAGGTTCGAGTGTAATTGTGGGATGTTATTGGGGACTAGAAAATCTAAACTTGATAATCTTGGGTTTTCGGGTTTGCTGAAAACGAATCCAACGTTAGATTTGCAAAATTCAAAATGGTGGATTCAATATGGCGGATGGAAAATATGAAAATTGATCTGATTCGCTTGATATTTGTTACTCTGGGGTTTTTGTGGTCGCTGAGGACGAATACAACAACAGAATTGCAAAATTCAAAATGGCGGATCTAATATGACGGAGAAATATATGAAAATTAATCCGATTCGCTTGATATTTGTTACTTGGGGGTTTTTGGGGTCGCTGAGAAGGAATCCAACAGATTTGCAAAATTCAAAATGGCGGATCCAATATGGTGGACGAAAAATGTGAAAATTTTTCGTCCGCCATATTGGGTCTGCCATTTTGAGTTTTGCAATTTTGATGTTGGATTCAAATATAAGCGAATAGTAACAAGCGAATCGGATTAATTTTCATATTTTTCGTTCGCCATATTGGATCCGCCATCTTGAATATTGAAAATTACTCAAATCTGACCCCATTTTTAAAATCAGCGACCTCGAAAACCCTTATATATCCAATTTTAAAGAATTTGACTAAAAGGAAAAATGTATGCTTTAAAGGGTTAAAGAAAGTTTAGGGAATTCAAAGAACTTTCAGGAATTTAAAAGTTTCTTGTGGAATTTTAAAGGATTTTAAAAATATTTTAAGAATTTCAAGAAATTTTGATTTTTTACAGTGATTTTAAGGAATTTTAATATTCATCATGGATTTATAAAGGATTTCATGAAATTTTTATTATTTTTAAAAGATTTTATGAAATTGTAAAGGATTTCATGGAATTTTAATATATTTTAAAGAATTTATGAGATTTTAAATATTGTAGTGGAATTTTAGAGAATTTAAAGATGTTTCTATGAATTTCAAAAGATTTCAGCGAATTTTAAGGGTCTTTTAGTAAATTTTAAGGTGTTTTAGTAAATTTTCCAAATTTTCAACTAGATATCTTTTTTCGAATGGACGAGAACATTTGTTGTACAAAATATGCCAGTAAGATAGAGATCAAGTAAGTAGGATACGTCCTTAAACAGTTTCTGCTTCCGAATTTATACCGCAGGATTACAACCTTTCTTCTAATTGAAATAACAGCGATTTGTGTACAACTGTACTTGTTCTCTACTAGAGGAAATAATAAATTGACTCAAAAAGTATTATTCAACTCTCGAAGCGATAAAAGACGTAATCTATCCTTCCTTTGTATTCACGATTCTCATTTCCCATGTTTTCACTGCTCTTGATTACAAAGGCCGCGTTTCACAAGTGTAACCGAAAATGAGAGTCGTCTATTATTAGGACATTTGAAATTGTATAGAAAATATCATGGAACCCATTGTAATTTCTTAAGAAGCCATATCAGTTTTTCAAATTCTGTCAACTCTTTTGAAATACTTGGACATGTGACACTTAAAGTAAGAAAATTTGATTGATTTTACATTTTCACAACTTTGTATTAATAATAAATATTTTTCTTCCTAAACTTTGAAAAATGATAGAAAATATGAAAACAGATTATCTCCAACTTTCATTTTTTGAAAAAATCCACGAATTAACAACTTGTGAAATGAGCTGTATACTTGCACTGAAATGTCTGAAGACACGAAGTAACTCGTCCTGCTTGCTGGTCGAGTTGTGAACCCCTCG
Source organism: Synergus gifuensis (assembly GCA_904066015.1). Classification (NCBI taxonomy): domain Eukaryota; kingdom Metazoa; phylum Arthropoda; class Insecta; order Hymenoptera; family Cynipidae; genus Synergus; species Synergus gifuensis. Next base: position 28,347 of record CAJFCO010018155.1, read on the forward strand.
GATAAATATTTTAAAAAATCATTAGGTTCTTGAAAATCCTGCAAAAATATCTTCAAAAACTTATAAAATCTCTCGAAATTTTAGAAATCTTATGAAACATCATGCAGACTTTTGTACTTTCTTAAAAATCTATAAAAAGAAATTTAAAGCCCTTTAAAATCCTCCTGTTATCTTTAAATAAGTTATAAATTACAAAATTATAGAATTGTATCCAGAATAGCTGAAATTCTGAATCTTCAATTTTCAACTTTAAACTAAAAGCCTAAAATTCTTGCACTGTTATTTCTTAAAGTGGATTTTGGATCTCTGAGACCCGAGATTTTTTCTACAGTTTCACTTGGAGTACTGTCGTTACTTACCAGACCTTCAGAAATTTTTTTTTTCAATAACAAATAATGATAATATGTTAATAACTACTGTTGTTATAAACATTTTCTAAACAAATCTTAAGTTTTTTCATTTTTTTCATGGGTATATGTTGTCTTTCTCATCAATTTGATTTAAAATATGTTTGAAACAAATTATTTAAAATAAAAAATTGTAATCATTAAATATTTCTTATTATTAATAACAAAAATTATAAATAAATTTATAAAATAAGTCACTTTCACTCAGAAAAAATTATGTTTTCAACTAAAACATCTTCCAGACAACTGAACAGTATTATTCAATAACAAATAATGATAATATGTTAATAATTACTGTTGTTATAAACATATCTTCTTGCATACCATTTATATTTATTGATATAGATAAAATGTAATAAATACATTAGATACTATGAAATTGTTGTTGTCAATAACATTTAACATTCAATTACACAAATTCGCGAACAGTTTAAAAACAAAGAAATATTTTATTTGCTAGTTAACTAGTAAATTGTTAATTTTCTTTTCGACATGCGCAAGTGCACTCGGAATATGAACCAATTAATTCGGAAGCTACATTTCTGGATTTCAATTGCGATTGTAAACAACTTGTAAAGTTGAATCATCGGACTTAAAGAGTATTATGCTTTACATTAGTCTGAAGGTCCGCTTTAAATCAAATCTTTTACAATTGCTTATCACTTCGTTCTCATCAGATAAATGTTAAGCCAGTGCGTAATTTTCCAGTAAACTTGGATTTTTTTCGTTTCTTGTATCAATCCTCATCCCCACTCAGATTGGCTTGACAATATTCGCTGATAAGCAGCGCGTGCATGGAAAAGAAAGAGAGGGAATTAAGAATTCAAGAATCCCAATGGCGCCGTATCCCAGTCTTATCGATTATTAATGATCGAACGGCTTACGAAAAGAATGTTCCCTCATTTAAAGTCTTTCATCAAGAAATGAAGATTTAATCATGATCCAGCCTGCACCAGGGAGATTTTTTCAGACCTTTATCTAGTAGTTTCTTAAAAAATCAGTTTGTTCACTTTAGAAATCTTCAAACGAATACGCAAATAAAAATTGAAATCAACTGCGATGTCAAATGTAAAACAATGTGCGTAGTTCTGTGGCTCCACTTTGACCTCATGTCGTTAAATAATAAGTGTCGATTGCAATTTATTTGTGGCAACCCCGTCTCAGGGAAGAAACACCAGAAACCATATAATACTTGTGAACTAGCAAGTGAAAGGAAATGAGTGCAAGTTGAAGAGAGAACTTCGGCAGTGCCAAAATGCGAACCGGAGAGCAGCTGCAGCAAACGGCCGTGATGGCACCGTCCCACTTGAATGGTTCAGCGCAGTTCATTTCTGGCGGATACGTCGGCTATTTATCGCGTCAATCCTGGGCTCAGTATCAGTCCCAGAATCAGAGAAATGGTGGTAGACCTTTGTCTCATCCACCGCCACCACCCGCTAGAAGAGAAAGTCAAAGACCCCTTTCAGTCAATTTGAAAAGTGTCTCACTTCTGCCCCCAAGGACTGGCTCTCATAGAAGTGCAGCGCCATCGGTGAGTCTATTATTAAATTGACAGCGTTATTGAAAACAAAAATCTTTAATATAAAGTCAGTTAGAGAAACGAAGAAAATATAGGAGAACACTTTTCCTATGTCCCTTTTTCACGCTCTTTCCTCTCTCCACCCATTTACCCTCCTCCCACTTTCATATATGCCTCGTTCCATTGCCCCTCCTCTTTCCTCATATCGTCCTCACCTATACAACTGTCTCCTCCAACTTGCTCCCTACTCATTATATCTTATCAAATCCCTCGCCGTTTACCATTTCCTCCACATTTACCCTGCAGACTGAGCTCATTAACACCTATTCGCACACATCACCCCTTATTTATTTATTTTTTTCATCTTATTATCCTCACCTACATTATTATTCCCCCATCAACTGGCTCGTTAATCTTGTTATTCTTTATCTCTTCATGAGCCCCTCTCCTTCTACCACCTTCTCCCCACACTTTCCTCATCAACTCCTCTTCTCCTTTGTATACCACTATCCACTCTAACCTCCTCCTTACTTACTAATTCTTCTCAAGCCTCTCCTCCCTCTCTTTCTTCCTTCTCCCTTCCTCACATTTTCATATATGCTTCGTTTCATTGTCTCTTCTCTTTCCTCAAGTCATCATCCTCATCTATAGGACTGTCTCCTCTAATTTGCTCCTTACTCTTTATATACAGTACTGTCTCCGATTAGTACAGCATCGGGGGAGTAGAGGAGTATCTGTCGCGGTCGAGCTATTTAATAAAAGTGTTAAATTGTTAATTAAACAGTTAGAAATGCCTCAAGGAAGGCAATTGATGCATATTTTGAATTTTCCCGTCGCCATCCTTGAAACATTGAAATATTTCCAAGACCCCAAAATTTTCATGAAACTTTTCATTGGACCAAAGTTTTATGAAATTTTACAACCATATTTTTAAGGTATAATATAACCCCTAAAATTTTGTAATTGGAAGGAATTACAACTTTAGTACAGGTAAAAAGGTTGGTCGAGGCGCGCATAGCGCGCACAATATGGTCTAGCCATGTATAATACAGAAACCTTGTTCAATTTTGGTTAAAGAAATGTCGACTATTCGTCGGAATCGTCATCGATTCCAATCATAAAGCTAAGAGAAAATAAATTTTCGTTTTCTAAAAAGTTATCTTCCTAAGTATACAGAAAATGAAACAAAGTTTAAAAATTTTCTAAAAAAAAAAAAAAAACTTTTAAGCATGAATTGAAATTTATATTTATTGCATTGTTTTTAATTTTCACAACAAACCTCTCCAAATACCCTTAAAAATTTTGAACATACGTGAGCTTTTTGTGGTGTGGGGGGGATATTGGAATCGGAATCGATGCCTGTGTTTCGACCGATATTAATGGTATTACTCAGAAGGAGTGTTTCCAATCTCGGGACTGTGTGCTGGAGTAGGAAGAATCCGAGTGAGATTAGGGGCATGGCACTACTCGGAGTGCTACTACTCGGAGACAGTACTGTACACTAAGG